>JAAAKL020009345.1:0-15172 GCA_010016065.2 Carybdea cf. marsupialis auct. non (Linnaeus, 1758)
GAGTTTCACGAATACATCTGTGATTATTTGCCTGGTGATCGTGAATACGTGAAATTCGGAGTAGCGAATTTCCAAATCTCTTCCTTTAGTGTCTCTTTCTATACTGCTCTGCATTTGTGCATCGAGCACTCTCGTATGTTCAGATAATCGCCCTAATTATAGCTAAGTACATATTTACGTACATACATAGAAACATACATTACGCTCATATCTACAGACAGACAAACGTATGTACATACAAACGCACATATATACATGCATGTCTAAATGATGATTTTTTTGCCCGAAGCTCGTATTTCAAGAAGTTTGGAAAGTACATCCCCCCTTTTTGTGCAGTGCCGCCCCATGCCTATATGCAGAGAATTTTACAAATCCATGAGAAATCAGCACCGTATAATATCTCAGGGGAGTCTGAAATTTTACACCCTGAATCAGTCAATGAAAGGATTATATTGGGCGAAATAGGGCTCTTTCCTTTTTTAATCCAACACCAATTATTTTGGTGCTGCACCGATATATTCCTAACCATAACCCTTAGAATATCGTGACACTGTTTAGACCGGTATTTATGGCAATAAAACTCTCAAAAATACTTAAACTAATGGATATTACATCGCACACTTTGGTTTGTATCAATGTGTAAGCTCTGTTGGTGTGAAAAATGTCTGCAAAATTTCAAGCCAAGCAAGAGGATGTTGGAGAATGACTACCTACTACCTGAAACAAATAGAAAATCAACGCATAAAGGTTACCTGGTAAGGTGTTTCGGGAATCTGTGACAAGTGGTATCTGAAAGGACTTACTAGAAACTGAGAAGAGGAATACTATTTGGGAGTTGGCCTAGCAATAGTACTAAAGTAGCTTATACGCTTAGAGTCATAACCATGTATTTTTAACGGAGCAATGGGAGCGGGGATGACGAGAAGGACCTGATGGGGTCCCCAGACGACTAGCAACTGGCACTCCGAAACAATTTTGTAGGTACCCGGAACTTCCCAGAGTAACGCTCCAAATATTATAAAGATCTCTTACAAATAGGCCAAAGTAAAGTCAAAATCAGCGGTGCCATTTCCACGTAAAACATTCGCCTTTCTTCCAATTTAAGTTTTTGGCTTGACATACTGAGTAGCTACCTCTTCAGATGCTTTAGCAGGGTGAGCACAGCACTCTGACCCCAAAACCCTATGAGTTTTCAAGGTTTTCTCTGAGATTTTAGACAAATTTCTCTGAGATTTTCACAAAGCTTCTGAATTTTCCGTCATTTCCCTTCCAAAAATATATATACATGAGCATTCTAGGTTTTCCAGGTGAGTTAACACCAGGATTAGTGCGTTATTTCTTAGTAATTTCTAATAGAGGCTTCAGCAGTCTTTCCTTACTTAAAACCTATTAGAAACTATGATGGGTAAAATCAACCTCTGAAATGCAATTTCAGAGGGTTTTTGTGTTACCACAAATCCAATACAATTCCTTTTCAGACAATGATCTTGTTCATGAGACAGTAAAACAATGTCAGAAACACAGCAGTGGAAACGTAGCACTCGAAAACCTTGATAGGGATCAGGAACGGTATCTATCTTTAGGGCAGTTAATATGAACCATTGAACAAACTACTATGAAGTAATGTTGTAAGGACCTCAACTTGACTACTTTATTTTTGTCGTACCTAGTTGGCCCTTGTGGCATGGGTCATAATATCGAAAGGAATTCTACTCTCACATAATGAATAAGTAAAAATATAAAGACATAAAAACACACCTCTGACTTATATCAATACTGAAGACAGAAGTAAGGAAATAAATGTTACAAAAGGAACTGAAAATGAACAGAAGGTATCCGAACCTCCGATTGGCTATCTTAAACAAAACAGATTGTCTCAGAGTAAAAGTCAATGATTTGGAACAATATCGATAAGAATTTGAATCATTTGGGGCATTTTGCAACGGTTAAGGTGATTAACCTAGAGTAAACATGACGATTCAAGATGGTGTTATTTGGGCCAGATTAAGGGCAAAACTACTTAAATTGAAGTACATATTGATGACTTTTTACACATAATGGTGATGATGATATCGATGATGTTGCATGAGGATAGAAAGAGGACAAAGCAGTCATCTACGTTGGACCTGTAATACAAACACGAGTGTGCCTGGTGGCCCTAGAGTAACACGTGCCTCGTGAAAGTCGACGAATATTGGCTAGTGTTTGACCGATTGGTAAACCCATTGAAACGCCACCAATCTGCTTGTACACAACATTATTAAAAATAAATTCTTCTTCACAGGTTGCAACATTTAATAACTGTACAAATGCAGATTCAGTGATCATCAGCATGATAAAGGGAATCAAGGCAAATGGAAATAGCATCATCTAATGGCAGATTGGTGAACAATTACAGAACTTCATAAGAGCACATGGATACCTCAGACTGGAAATATAGTTGCCGCACTTCATCTGCAAAGGTAAAAGGATCTGCAACCAACACAACCAACTCCAGGATCTCCTTCAGCCACCTTGTGGGTTCATGTTGACAGGAGCCGTCCATGGACAATATTGGCCTCAGTGGAAGGTCTAGCTTGTTTATCTTTGGTAGGTCATACACTCTAGGTCTTGTTGATTCACAAGGGCGTAGCCGACTCAGACATGTTCCCAAACTTCTTCATCTTGTGCAGGGCGTTCTGCAACTTCTCCTCTATCGCTGCGTAACGGACGTGTGTGGCTACGTCTCCAATCTTTACAAACTTATCCTCATCACCTGGAATATCGATCAACTTTTCCATGTATGCTTCTTTATCCCTCAGAACTACACCCGAAGCCTTGTCTGGTCTTGTGACGATTAACTCAGGACCACGACGTAAAGCCACGTAGTGCTTTCCTTGCAGCGTGACTTCTGACTGTTGAAACAGCGTCTAGCAGTAGGCATGAGCAATATGGACAAGTCTAGCTTTGCAGGACTAAAACATCTCGTTAGATGAGAGTCTGAACAGCTGTGCTTGGAAGATCTCGAATTCAGTAAAAACTTCCTCCTTATTAACGTTTTTGTTGCGAATAAGGAAATCCGAATCCCCTTGAAAAAACCTCCATCTCTGTTTCACTTGAAAATTTCCTTATGAACGCACCACTATCAATCTCTGAATCTCCATAGCGATTAACTTTCAAACGACGCAAGTTACTCTGTCATATTTTTTTGGTATGAACAGTTTCACTTTTGTGATGTACCTGCAGAGTCTTAGTAGGTCAAAAAGACCCAAAAACGTAAGAGATGTTCAAGATTCTGCAGGTAATCACGTTCACTATCCAACTCCTGTGAGATGAAAAGTTTTTTTGCTGAATTTTTAGTGTATTGACTTTTTAACAGGCACATTAACAATAAAGGCAATTTTAATAAATCTTGTTCTAAAGTATACAAATATGTTATATCATGGATCTCATTTATACTTGCTTTTGATCTTCACTTATCAGTTGTGGACCTTACGGTTAATGAAATTTTCTAGTGGGGCAGGCGGTCCCTGGCCTCCAAGGGTGTGCTGAAAACGAGACCTTTTGTAAAACGTAAACCTACCAGCGTATTTATTCTCACAATTTAGTATCTCTCATTTAGCAAAGTGTGTTCAAAGATATTCTGCAGCGTATTCTTTGCACGGTGTGACAGGTGTTTCGCCTAATAAAAATCACAATGCAATTACACTAAGCAAAGACGCGTATCCAATAGAAACGTTCGATGTATAATTCATTTATATTTTAAAGTCTAATAATATCAGAGATGATCGACTCAAGTTGAAATTTTCATGTACTATACCGACCGTAGCTAGGTCATAACGCTTGTGGAGGGGTATGATTGTAATACAGGGCAATGATAACTCTTTTACCTTATTTTTATATCATTATATTTAGCTCCACCTTTGCTTTGTGAGCTTTGTGATATGATATTTAACTACATTTATGATACGATTCTGATTACAAATCACTTTATTTTTCATCAGATAATTATTTTTGCATGAAGTTACGTATTCACACAAAATCTTCACATATGCAGGATTATCAAAAATCTGTACTCAAAAAAAAAAATTGCAATCGATTGCGCCTTCAAAAGAAATTAGTAAATCGGCTCCAAAAAAAACAATTATCAGTACTTGTTGTGATGGGAGAGAATACCACGTGAGAAAATACTCTTCACTCCTTCAGGCACCAAACTTTAGCATTACCACAGCGAAGAAGGGTAGGAAAATCACCGGAAAGTAGCATAAACTAGACAGTAGTCCTACGTTCTCAAGTATATTCCTTCCATCTAGCCAATCTTTCAAACGTGGTAGCACCACTCAGGTAATCAGCCATACGGTTTTACTCAAAATTACCACCCATAGCCCTTTATCAGGTTTGTCAAGTACGATGGTAAAGATATTAGGAGGTGGTTTAGTGCCTGCCAATATATATATACGTAGAAATTGGTAAGGTTGTTCTATGTATTACAATAGTCTCTCATCTACGGCGATAGGTAAAACACCTGATTTGGTGTATGTTTGGTCAATTTCTTGCAAAATATTTCAAATTCAGTTATTTGGCGTCAGCAGGACAAGAATGGAAGAGATTGAAAATACCATTGGCAGAGTCGCGTAACGAGATTCCGAAGGTGTTCCAAAAAGAACATCAATATTTGATAAGACGCTGCATCCCATATTTATAGAGATCAGTGGTATATTCTGAATAGCTCAACTTAGACATCAAGCAACAGAGTTTTAAGCGTTTTTAGACAAGTTAAGCAGGAATTCTTTTGAAATGTCATGCATAAACATGTATTAAAAAAGTATAAACATTTTTAGTTCTTGCATTACCTCGTGCTTTAAAACTAGGTTTGGATCTTTGATTTCCTTGTCAGTAAGCCAATACTGGAATTACAGCAGGTTAATTGTACAAATCTTGGAAATCGCGATAAGGAAGGAATTTATAATTGCTAAACCCTTTTGACAGACACTTATCACAGCAAAAAAGATTACCATGAGGATTTGTGTAGGACTTTAGCAAAAGTGCACGATTACATCCGATGTTTAACATCAGCATATTTGAACCGTTGGCCTCCGACACAGAATCTTTGATTGATAACTGCTAAAGGTCTTTAACAGGCACTGATTATAGCAAATGCCAAGGTTAACTGTTGAGAATAATTGAGCAAGGTTAGTTAAAATATTACAGTAGTTTTGTGTAACCGTTAGTCAAAAGTAATTGGCAGATTCTTCACCAAACAAGTACGAAACAGGCCCCGTAATCTTTATGTTTCTTCTTGATCATCTCCGAAGCTCATCTTACAGACTTTACGACATTATCTACATTTCATTTAATTGGAGCAACCCTCGATAACACGTTGCACCTTTCAACGTAGCTATGGTGGAGTAAATGCAGAAGTATTATATAGGAAAATGAAGAAATTGGAACACTTTTTCGTAAATAACAATTCTATAACTGACACGTTTATATAACGATATTTTGCAATTCGAATTTCATCATCTTACTATAATTTTGTGCTTTCTATGACACTGACATAGTAATATAACGTTATTTGATGCTGTGAATTTGTTGCAAGCCAAACAATAGAGAATAATCAGTGTTGATATTTGATGCCGGTGTAATTTTATGGAAACATATCCATTCATAACACTAAAAACATATCTAGAATTTGCTGCAAGTTTATTTGAATCTGCATATTTTTATAACCAAATAAATTTTGTATTTGCTCCAAAAGCTAAAAAGGTAGTCCCAAATTTTGCCTCTTCTCTTCAAACATTTTCACACAGAAAAACAGTACCTCTTTGTCTCCCTTCTATCACTTTTTCTTCAAGTGTTGTAGTTAACATAACTATAAAATGGGCAAACCAGTGGCAAAAGCCAAAAGATCTGAAAGTCATCAGTACACCAAATTAAAGGGGCAAAGATTGTAACTGGTGGATGAAAGATCGGAGTGGAATGATTTGATCTGAAAAACATGCTGATTTGCTTTTCCTTTGCTCTGTTTAGAAGGGGGATCAACAATAACTCAGAGCCTGGGCATGTGGCCGTCACATTTTAAGGCTTTCAAAACATTCATATTTTAGCTGCTTCTCTCTCTGTTTTGGTACTTTTACCTCCAAAGTCTGCGCTGTTACTTCTATTGTAGATGGCACTCTTCTCTATTACTCAAAAAATCCTGGAATCCGTTGTCTCGTCTCTCAAGGTACCGGTACGTTACACCTAGTAAAGCACTATTATCAGCTTTGTACGAAGTGACGCCAATTAAGAAAAATAGATAAGAATGGCAAGTTACGCCTTTTGCTCCCAAGATAATGTTGTACCGTCATTAACGAACATCCCGTTTTCAGAGCGGAAAATTAAGTAAACAATTTATCTGCCAAATCTCGTATCTGACTTGCATACACTTTAATCTCAGCATGATATTTTAATTCAATGCAAATTTGAAAACGTTTCTTGAATGCTCAGTTCTTTTACATTCTAAAAATTGAAAACATGCATTCTTGCATTACCGGCTTCTTAAAGGACCGAGCACTTGCATGACCCCTGTGCTACTCACTCTATTTACAAGAGGCTTTCAATGACAGTGCCGCATTCAGGGTTTGTGTGCGGCATCAAGTACAGTATTAAGATGCAACATTCACTATTCGGTAAAGATTCGCCTCATGAGCTAGGAGAAGAGCGGTTTTTAAGTTTCGACACCAACGATTAAGATACATTTCTTATCCAACAGACTGCTAATCCAAAGCATAAAATAGTCATAAGTAGTGACTCCAGCACCAGCGGCTCAATTTTTAACGAAGATGTAAATAATAGTTCCTGGTTGGTTACTCTTTGCCGTCTACTACTTTTTTCTCTAATTAAGATAGCCTACAAGAGTGTACTTTGATGATAAGTATTAGAAACGGGCAAAGGGACTGCAAGAATAAAAATGTTTGAAACATGAAAATTGTTTCCCGAGTTTACGGGGTTTCGAAAATAATGAAAGGCACATGAAAACGTAATCGAACGCCATTAAGTAAGCTCCAAACAATACAAAATATTTACAAATAATAGAGTAGAGCAAATAAGAGGAGAAATAACTCGAAGGTAAGCTGTAAGATTAATACTGTAGGCCTACTGTACTCGCAAACCGTTAATTGAACTTTTGATAATGGTAGGGTAAGGTGAGGTCTTAATAGAAAATGCTCTGTACAGCTGTTCATGTTCAACATGCTTCAGCTGCTCAGATGAAACGAATATAAATGTAATCATGGATTTTTGCATTACACTTTGGCTAAAGTCAAGTATTTATCTAACCTGCGTAAGTTGTCTGTTAATGCATGATTCTCATAGTTTTATCAGTTACTTCTCAAAGTACCATGTTTCCTGCTTTCCATACAATGTTCGTTGGTTGCATATTTTCGCATTCTCATCTTCGACACTCGCATCACTTAAATGTCAACAACTTCTCAAAAGTACAGTAAGCTACATCGACAGCACATGGTAACTATTGCAGAGTATGTTTCAAGACTCTTAGTTTCATTCATCTACTGAAGAAGCGGTTCCTTGCTAATACAGCAACTTACCTTATACAAAGCTATGGCGGTGGAGATAGAGAGCGGAGCACAAGAAGAATGCGCTCCTGTCCGCTACAAGTTATGA
Organism: Carybdea cf. marsupialis auct. non (Linnaeus, 1758); assembly: GCA_010016065.2. NCBI lineage: Eukaryota > Metazoa > Cnidaria > Cubozoa > Carybdeida > Carybdeidae > Carybdea > Carybdea cf. marsupialis auct. non (Linnaeus, 1758). The sequence goes on from JAAAKL020009345.1 coordinate 7,645, forward strand.
TCGATATGCAGGGGAACGATAATCTTCGCAAAAGGCGCCTTTAGCCTGAAAATGCCAAACCTTCCAAAATAGCAATGTAAGATTTCAAATTGCTCACCAGCTAGCACTGCACCAGTAGTTAGTCCGGTATCGATTGCAAGGCATGCTTTTAGTAATGTCAACATGCAATAAGAAAGCTTTCTTAGATAACGTTTCCTTTATTTCTCTTCTTGCAGTTTGTAAACAATGGTCATGCATAGAATTCTCAAACTTTACCAAATTTTAACATCACTTGACGCATGAACCGAATATATTCAGTATCACATTTGGTTCGAAAGTTTGATAGTGACGTCATGAATATGTTAATCGGAATCGACCTTTCAAAATGAAAGGAGTGAGCGTGACGAGAGTCCGAATCAGATACGATCTGACATTAGGCTAGTTAGACTAGATTGATTTACCCTAAATCTCCGGTTCCTTTTCTGATTGCAAGTCAGAAAATTACTTCATATTGAAAATCGGACTACGATATGTTCCAAATTTTCTGGCGAGGAAGAAAAGTGGAAAATACTTGACGCGCATATTATGAATTATATGTGTTTTGGACTTTTATTAATTATTTCAAATTAATGTAATCAAATTCATACGTGTTGTAATTTGACAAAATATGTCAATTATTGACTCCGAATATGTTCGTTTGAATCGTTTCTGTTCTTTTGGTAGTTGACAGACGTTGACTCCTATCGGGTGTGCAAGTTTACTTCATATTTATCTCACTCTTTCGGTGCTGCTAACTATTCTTTATTCTTCAACAGCGCTATTGAATTCACATAATTCACCGAGATAAGATAAATCAGTTCTTGAAGAAACATATATGAATTCACATTAGAAAATCGATCAAAGTATAGCTAGGTTTTAAAAAGAGGTAAATATAACCCCCTTCCCCTCATTTCTCACCCCACATTTACAATGGTTGCAAGGAGCACCTTCTTACAAATCAGCTAAATAGAATGCATAAATTACAATCCCATTTGTACTGTCGATGATTATTTTCTTGTATCACTAATGAACATGAAAACAGATTTATAACATTGATGGTGACCATGATTAGATTCACAAAACTTTGACACCTTGAAGAACATGAAATAACTTAAAGGGGAAGGGGTATAGAAGAGCAATTTCCTTGTCTTGGAAGATCCCAAGGGCCTAATATTATGTGAAAGGAAATTTCTATGCCTCTTTTAACTCAATAATATGTTCTGTTTCTCCTTGCATATCTAAATATCAAGGCTTTCATACAGATTTACTATAATATACTTCATACTGCTATTCTTGACTAGCGCAAGTTATTCAGACTTGAGGAAATTGAGAAAGGAAATATTTCCCAGGAATTACCTACCAACATATTATGAGTTGCTGCTGCAGCTAAAAAAGCTAGTGTGAATGATCTGGAAATCGAGGGATAGAACCATGAGATCAAGTGTTAGGTTAACATGTGAGTTCTCAAAGTGCAAGTGGATGGGACTTCCTGGGATCAAACCCTGACCCTCTTGAACAGAAGGCCATAGACTTATGCATTATGCCACAGTGGCTTTGGATTTATACTTTTCAATTTCAAGTGAAGACATCATAGAAATTACATCGTACATAATGATGAGAATTTGGTGATGCATTTACAACATAAACAACAACTACTAATTACCAGACCACTAGCTCCTCATTGACTTAAAAAGATTCTATGGTTAACGAAAAATGAAGAACTTCCCCAATCCTTTGTATTGATGTTGTAAATTGCACGTTTATTCCAATCAATACTTGTACTTGAAATAGCTTCCACTGAAGAAACTGGATGCTACCAGACTAACTGAAACAGTGTACAACATAACTAAAGAAAAATCTTGAAGGTATGCTTCTTTGACATCCAATTACCCAAGTAATTATGGGCAAATGTGTAATGTAAGTACTTCTCAAAAGGAAGATACAAAAAATTGTGATATTATACAGTAATAAACTTGATATTTTCCACACTTAACATCTGAGGTGATCGGTCCTAATTCTGCAATAACAGTGTTATAGATAATGTTCTAGCAAGTCTACACCATAAGTTCATCTCCTTTACCAGCCTCATCAAGTTGTGCCATACCAATCACTTTGTGTACATATTGTGAGTTAGTAGCAAGCTCTTTATCCATTTGCTGAAGTCTTTCATCCAATTCTACACATTTCAACATTTCTGAATTAATGTTCTCCAGAATTGACAAAGTGTTATATTTGTCTGGGTTGTCGTGGAATGAAACCATTTTTCGTCTTTGATCGATTGTTGCATATATTTCTCCATCTTCTATCATCTCAACTAGATAATTTTCAGCCTCTTTAGCACTTTCCAGTTGTACTCTTGTTGCCATGTCACTTAAAGATAAGGTAAGGAAAGTCTTTGTTAGTCTCTGAATGTTTCTCTTATACAATGATACTAACACCTGTTTTACCAGGCCCATGTTGTTATCTCTCCGGAAAATCTGTTGGTGCTTATCTATAAACGACCTTAATTGACTGGAACTGTACTGGCCAAAAACACTAGCCAACTCTTGATAGGGTGTACTTAGTGGTTTAAGGAACCTGTGCACAACAGTTGACGCATACTTTGGGAGTACAGATATTTTGCCGTGAACAAGAAGGGAGACAAGGATAAATTTCTTGTAGCACTCAAGCATAATAAGGCTAACTGACACAGCTGGTATAGTGACTGCAATCTCGAAGAAAAACAAAGCTTGATCGTACTTCTTGACAGCGGTATAAAGCATTCCTGAATAGTAGTAAAACAACAAGAAGTACTTAGAATTTACTTGGCCACTCTCCTTTTGAATATCTGTGAAATCAACTTCAATGATTTCAAGGGCCGGCTTAAAGCACTTGGCGACCAAGCATAGCTGAACAAGGTCTGCATGAATGCCAGTAAGTTGGCAACCATGTTGCTGTGACTTTTGGATAGCTGTTATCATCATCTTAATCCCTCTCTGAGCTTCCGACCTCTCTATCAAACACTTGGTGATAAAATGGCACAACGAGTTAAAATTCTCAATTCCATGCTGTATTTGTTCACGAGAAATTAAGTTAAAAAACTGCTGAATCTGGCTAAGAAGAAGTTCGAAGTCACCAAAGCTAGGAAGGTTAATTTTTACAAGCAGTAAACTCAAGAATCCTAGGGTGTTCTCTTCCGGGTCCAGCGCTCCTATAGCAGAATCGATCTTGCCAGCATTCTTCCTCAGTACATCTAGCGACGAGCCGATGTATTCCGCTAACTGCACCCAATTTCTATCAGCTGAGTACACTTTAACAGTTGCTACAAAATCCTCCATTTTCCCTCCTCCGTAAGATGCCGACTCTGATTTTTGTGAGAGCGAGGCAATGAAACACAGGGAACTTGTCAATGACTTGAACCGTGAGAACGACTCATGCTGCAAGCTCTTGCAAGTGTTGTTGTGAGGTTTTAGAATGGGATATTGATAGTGGAACTGTGGTGATAATAGGTGCTCAACATCTTCAGCATATCTTTTTCTAGGCTTGATAACATGTGTTCAAGATTATGCTCCAAAAATATCGTATCTAAGTTATTTCGCACTTTCCTTTCAAAATCGGATAGGGGGCTATGTGACAAAGGCCTGAAGAGTGCTAGTTTGCTTCACCGCCAGAATGTTGCCGGCAATAGTGATCATAACATCAACGTATGTGTTGTGGGGAGTGGACCGGCGGGGTTTTACTCTGCTCAACAGTTGTTAAAGGTACAGAACATACTGTATATTAATTCGATTTTACTAACACTGTACTGATGAATGTCTATCTATTTTCCCAAGAGGGCCGTCAAGCTAAAAATTTTATTTTGCAATGCTAACTTTGATCATCCTCGCTTTTGCTCTTTTTACTTTACACAGGGAAATGAAAATCTCACTGTAGATATTTTTGAGAAATTACCCGTGCCGTATGGGCTTGTTCGTTTTGGAGTTGCCCCAGATCATCCAGAAGTGAAGGTAATGTTTGTTAAGGTTTTGATTTGCAATTTGATACAATTTAGTGGTTAAAACAGTTACCCGCAGCTCAGGGTTTTGCTAGTGTTCCGAGAAAACTACAGGTGCTGCTCCTTTCTGGTAGTTGTTAGAATACAACGCAATCTGGGTTTTTTTACGAGCGCAATTCAATATATGGACAGTGAATAAGATAGCCTACCGGTATGTACCGGTACCTGGGTTGAATTGAACCCGTTGCATTGTGTGGCTTTAGCTTATGTTACAGATACCATAACTGCGATTTTATCTAGTGAGACAGTCCTTTATACTTTCAACAAACATCACCTTACCAATTGGCGTTCCTCTTTTGATTCTGCTGTTATCCTGTCTTTATTTACAAGCTGAGAGGGTGGTGTCAGAGTGTCATGGGCTAGAAGGGTCACATGATAAAAACTTCTTTTTTTACAAACAGATATTGAGTCTTTTCAGCAACTGCCTTAAAATACTACTTGTTTTTATTCACTGACACTTAACTCTCTAAATCAAGGTTTCTTTGCCCATTTTCTCCCATAATCAGTCATTCCATCTACCATGTATTTACCCCTACCTGGGTCCTTAGCTCAGGATTCTTGTTCAATTCCTTATTTTTCCCATCAGTGTATATTTTCAATTGTGTCAAATCTCAGCATATTGACAACTGAAAAAGAGGTTATATCCTTAAAATGCCAATGGCAAACCAGTAGGTGATTCCTTTTGTATTGAGAATGCAAGTTAGTTATAGTCAACATACCTGGATGTTCGTAAAGCTTTTTGTATCGCTGTGGAATGTTACACATTCAAGTGAGATTGTACAGGTCTGACATTTAACTTCCCAGTTACAATGGGGGCTTTGAAACAGTTGGGTGGGGTGCACCTACCCCAACATTAAAGGCAATGGTTTCACCTTCATTATTCTTGCCTGAAGATCAAGAAGTATTATTTTGTTAAAGGTCCAATATACATGGGTAGATGACACTTCAGGTATAAAAGTGAGATAGTTTGCTGCTTTGCAGGGGTCTGTTTTTGGATAAGACATTAGGGGACACTTTATGCTTTTCAGAAATATCTTGTAGACCTAGAAATAACTCACAATCATTGTGATGGTGCTTTCTATTGAAATCAAGTTATGTAGGTTAATCTCAATACGTTGAAATGCCAATAAACATGATTCTATCTCAGACCTTGAAGTTAATCCACAAATGCATTGATCAGCACTATGTACACAATCAAAATTTGTAGTTGTTGGATGACCCAAAGAAAAGTTAAACCAACCTGATTTTGTCCTTGTTTCATTGGAAGTGCAATGACATGGTGCATTCCCATAGCTATATTCAAAAAGTTTGGTGGCCTTACAAAAATGGGAGTTTGGGGACTCTGAGGAGTGTCAGACAAAAAAAGCTTTTCAGTAATAAAATTTTTCTCAGTTTTGTGCAGTTTCATAGCTATATTCCACATACACATGAAGGTGTGGCTAAATCAAACCCATATACTTGCATCTATTTGCGCAATGAGACATAAGTTGGTGACATTAAAGTAAAATTGGTTGGAGGTATCTAACAAAAAATTCCTTATGCGAGGTGGTTGAGAAACACTTGTAACTCATACTGGTAACTTACTTGAAATCATCTACCATAATCATGATGGACAGTTTCAAATTAGTTTGTTTTTTTTAAATTTTATTCGTTTAACGTCTTTTATTCCCAGTCATGGGGTTTGACGGTGCCCATATTCATGGGATTTGTTATTGGAGCATAGAGCACTTTAAGACCGGATGCCCTTCCTGACATCACCAATGGTCCATCCAGGAATTGGACCCTGACCCTCTAGAACATCTAGATCTGATGGCCAGGAACTTATCCACTAGACCCAGCGGCTCTATTTTATGTAATCATTTAATTGCAAGTGATTACTCGTTAATGTGATTCATCTCAGGCATTATAGCATCAGAACATCTGTTTTTGTACTGCTCACGACAGTAGTTAGAACAATAGCCCATGATGTAGAGTTGCAAAGACATCATTGCAACCTTGCATTAGATCATGATGTCTTAAGTGTAGAGTAAGTGTACTTTAACTTACTCTCAGATGCATAATAAATGGTGGGGTCAAAATAAATGGAGGTTGGAAAATTCCCAAATTTCTTATAAACATGGGTGTCAAAATAGACGTGAGGGTTGGTGTTTCGAAAATTTACTGAAAATGGCTACAAATCGCAAAACAATGAAAAATACTTGATTGTTGTGCACAAAAATCTTGTTAGAGCAAAAATAAACAATTTTATAATAGTGTTTTAATCAAACAAGTTTTGGAACAAGGTACACTCATCATTACCCATCTGATCATGATTCACTTCATCTGTTTCAGCAGTATTGTTTGAACCATTTTCAAGTTTAATTCTTTTCTTCATGTTGTATCATGTAATGAAAAGAAGATTTACAGATTCAAACTACATAATTTGAGTAATGAACTTTTTGTCAAAAATTGATAAATGGAGTGGGGTGGGGGTTCCTAATGAGGGTGTTCTAGAGTGGAAAAAAGGTGAAAATTAATAAGTGGGGGAATGTTTATTAGGCATCTGGGAGTATACTGTATAGATATCCCTGCATCATATACATACAGCAGTCTTCTTCTGTTTAAAATCAGTTGTGTGACTGAGGTAACACCAACCAGCCAAAGATGGCATCCTTACTGGATCCGCTAGTTGTTGGATCCAGACTGTAGACTTTACTCTGACTGTACGGCCCACTTTAGCCATCACCATTTGGATACTGTGTTCTCTTGTATTTAATATACATGCTAAAGAAAGAGTACAGACAGTTAACTACAACTTGTATCATTTCTTCCTGTCACTCCTTGGCCACCACCACCCCTTATACTTATTATAAATTCATTTTTTAGAATTGCATCAACCAGTTCAGAATAGTAGCATATGATGAACGCTGTAGATTTCTGGGAAATGTAAACATTGGAAAGGACATTAAAACAAGTGAACTCCTACAATTATATGATGCTTGCATATTGGTAAGATCCATTTCCTGTACAAGTTTCACTGATGTTAAGTTTTTCATATGAAGTTACATGTCAGTTGTGGATGAAGAGGGCATCACAGCTACCATACTATAATAGTTAGGGAAAGTGAAAGTGTTTTTACATCAGTTTTCAACCTTCTTTATTTTGTGGATCAAACGCTTTGATTATAACATTCAGCAGTTAATTAGTTAATTTAAAGATTGTAATTCTTGGATGCTTACATGTATAGTAATTAATGAAATAAATGTAACCTCATGTACAATAGAAAAGGAAACTTTCTTCATTTACCCTTGGCTAAATGATACCTAACCAAAAAACAAACCCTCAGACTTCGAACAATGCAGAGGGCACACGAGCGAATCATGGCGAGACCACAGAACAGCTTGAGAACAAACGAAAATTCGCGATATATTAAAAGTCATCAGTAAAGCCAAATGGACATGGGCTGGTCATGTCACAAGATGAGACGACAACAGATGG
>JAAAKL020009346.1:0-15171 GCA_010016065.2 Carybdea cf. marsupialis auct. non (Linnaeus, 1758)
TATACAAAACAACAAAAAATTGCTGTTAAAGTCAGGAAACTGCACCACAGTACTGACAGAAAAGGATGTTTGAAACAAAAACATATTTTCAAATATAGTTAAAATGAAAGCATTTAGAGATTTCACAGAGCATCAAATTGAGCCTTTTTGTTAATACAGGATGGATAAATATCTAATACGAAGAGGTAAAACGAAGGAAGGATGTGCCAGCTATTTAAAAACTTTTATGTTTGATTGCATATGCCACCATAATGATATGCACTCATAATGTCTGGGTGGGGCCGGAGAATAATGGGTAATGCCAAAAATATTTCAGAGATAGACCCTATCAGGTTGCATAGTCATGGTTGGAAAGACACATTAAAATAGAATTTGTCCCTAAAATTGTTTCAACTAGGACTGCACTGTTTCTTGATGGGTTTTTTATGATCTGCAAAACTGCTTCATTGCAGCATTTGTGTGTGCATAAAAGGTTCCTTGCCCTCGGAGAACTACAAGCACTATCTTTCAGTGTTCTTGACAATTCACTGAGTTGTAGAATCTATTAGGAGTGCTGAGATAGTTTAATATATACATTATTTGCTGTGCATTTGTGAGTTGGGTTTCATTCTATATTCAACCCTTAATAGTTCTTTCCCTTTATTTCTCCTTTATTTGCCTCATATAGTAGGTCTACTAGTGATCTAGGTCTGTGAGGTGGGACTATGGCATGCTTGACTCATTTTAAACTGAAATATGGGTATTTCATAACATGAGTATGAATAAAATATCCAACTGGTTTTCACACTCAAATGAGGTATTTTTTTATTGCTTTGCCTTAGGTCCTACACAATATCTAAAGTTTCCCTCTAAGATAGATAAAGTGTCTGAGAGTCAGGGGGCAAGTTCCATAAAGAGGGGGATTTCTCAGGGGGTGTGTTGACCCATCTAGATTCTATGTGCTTGCAAATCAACTGGTCTCTTACCATAAAGTGCAGCAAAAAAAGTATAGAAAGTGGATGTAAGAAAATGGAATAAACATTGATAGACCTGAAAAATACCAACTTAACCAAACATGGTACTTAATTGACCACCACCCACCCACATCCCAAAATAAGTACACTGTAAATGATCAATGGCAAATCTGGCCAAAAAAATGCATACCATCTTCCTAGTGAAGGAATGCAAATCCTTTTTCTACAGCAACAACTGTTTGCTTTCTTACATACCTGTATGTCCTTGCAGAGTCCTTATAATTTTTCCTGTCACTGCACTCCATACTTTAAGTGTGTTATCATCTGATCCACTGACTATACGAACACCATCAAATTGCAGACAAGTTATCACATGATCATCATGGCCCTTAAGCAGTTTGGGTGGCCGTACTTCCTTGGACCTCCAGTTCAATTCAATCTGATGACGCCTGATAAATAACTTTTTGAAAGGACATCCATTATTGACAACTTCTACTTTGGTTGCATTTGTTGGTGTTAGTCTTTTTTTCACAGTTCGAATTTGAGGCTCCTCATCTGATTCCTCTGCTATGTCATATTCTTGACACTTTTCTCTCCAGAGACTATAATACAATAAATTCAAAATGAAGATATCAGCTGGATTAATAAGAATGTGCCAAACACACATACACAGAGTAATTGCTAGTGACTGAGAACTTAAATGACACTAATGAAGTGCTATAGCAAAACATAATAAACTTGGTCTGCTCAGAGTGGGCAGTTGGGATGGACCTCCCAGACAGGTTTTTATATCATTACTTTAAAATGGAAGGTTGCTAAATCATTGCAGACTTCATTCTTCTGACCAGGATAGGATGCTGGACATATAACAGTATAAAATATAAATATCTCACGAGCATATTCATCCAAATGGCACTGACTTGTAACAAGATCTCCCTGTTTTTCCCATGTCTTTCTATTTTGCTAATTACAGCATCATGTTACATAGACATTTCTAGCATTCACCTCATCAGTTGGTCATGTGCTTGCATCTTAACATAACTTCAGAGCAACTATGTAAGCATGACAAAGACTTAATTCCAACTTAAGGAACTTATTGAAGAAAAATAGATCTACAGGAAAATAGATAGTTGATCTGGAAAATCCACTAGGCTCCTGGTCTCAGGATTAACATATATTGTTATATTTATCAACTGGGCATTGTAAAACTTACAGCTATAAAATGACATTCTATCAGTTTTGGTTCATAATAAACAAGTTGAAAAAACTTGATTACTCCAAAGTTCAGACTCATCATTTGACTAAGGTTATTGAAAAAATTCTTGCTTAATTGCCATTATCCATCTGACAATACTGACTGGAACTTGTCACAGTTGTTACATTGATACCACAGGACCATGCAAGAGTTCTATCAAATCTTTTCCCAAAGCAGTGGAGGGCAACACACACACAAAGGGAAAATGCAATGTGTGAAGCATATATAGGTACTGTGAATCTTACCCATCTCTGCATGCTTTCAATAGCTTTTTCTAACTAAAATCCCAATGATACATTTCCTTTTTTGGTAAAAACAATGTCTTGCAAATGACCCAACCCTTTACCTGTGGTTGTCACAATTCTGCAACAAAAGAGTCATGTTCAAATTTTGTCCTCTAAACTAGAACCCATGCCTTAAAAGTCATTGAAAAATGGTAGATCTTGTTCTTTGGACTCCGAGGAATTGAATGATAACAAATACTACATAGGTTTCCGTAGTAAAAAGTTGAGATATTTTGCTATAAAGTTTTGGATTTTCTTGCATTCACAATGGCTTCAAAGATGTTTACTATCAATGAAGCATATGATTTTGTAATGGCAAAGTATAAATCTGTGTCAGAGCTAGAATTCTCTGAAATGTCTTTAGATGATAAGGTTGAAAGAGAAGTGCGTTTATAGTCAACTCAGGATCGGGGAATACTCTGTTAGCCCAAGGAACTACATGAGGATAGCAAGAGAGAAAGCGAAAGTATTTCTTCAGTGATTGTTGAATGTCAGGAACCAGCTGACACAAAACATAGTACCTGTCCTGGTAGATATAAACATAAAGCAACATCCATAGATTAAACTGCCAATTCTGATCAATGGGTAAGGTAAGGAACCACTCTTGTATTCCTTTCAACTGTAGCAACATCAGAGCATTTACATGCATTCATTTTTTATGTTTTGCATATATTGTTAACATTGAATATGCTAGATCCTATGCTACAAAACTGGATGTGAGGACAATGAGAAAATGAAAGATGGCATTCAAGGCTGCCACACTAAAATTCTATTGAACATTAGAGCAGATGCCAACAAGACATACTAGTATAGTATTCCAGTATTTCATTTATGATGGCAGATAGCTGTCTAAAATACGAAATAAGTTAATTCTATTACCAAATCTGGCAACTTCATTATTTGTAGAGATTGTTTTCTTTATAATTTCTTTCTGCCTTATATAGACAAAAAGTTATCAACAATTTTGAATAACGACCATTGCAAGGGTATTATAGAAAAAAACCTCCACAACCAATGGGTTAAATGCATCCTTCACCAATTTTAATGGTTTTCTTCATTCCAATATACCAAACGACCTTGTTAAATGCACTTAGTACTACTTTTGTACTCTGTAATTAAACTATTGTCATTTTCTCTTGGTAATTAGGAATAATTGCAAGTTACTGTCATGCAACAGCTACCCAGCTAGGCTTTTTGGGAAAATATCCATTCTGAAACTAAGTATTGTCTAGTGCTGAGGTTGAAATTGTCAGGATTGAAGTGATGACTTGTAAATAATACTACCCACAAGTCCTCGTTTATGAATCATCACTGATTAGCAATTTTAAGCCTGCATTTAACAAATATGTAAAATATACCCCTATGTATCTGTTTTTTGATAATTATCAATCTCATGTTTATCACTGCCACTTTTGTGTCTTCTCTGTGTTAACATGATTTTAAAATATAGCATTACTTGTATAATGGTCACGTCACTCCACTTCCTGAGAAACACTCCAATCTTCTTCTCTCTGACAATATTGATGGTATACTTTAAGAAATATAAAAATTTAAAAAGCATTGAAACTATGTCTCTTTCACATAAAATTGTGAACCTGCCTATCAACATCAATAGTTTATTATTTCTTCTATCAGACATTTTTGTTGCCTTAATTCCCTTCAAAAAAGTATATCTATATATACACTTACAGATTATCCTCGGCAAGTATCCTCCAGTAACGACAAGTCTGAGCTGCTCTGCAGAGATCTTTTGGCTCCAAAAATGACAAGACATATAAAGCTAATTCTTTAGGTAGTAATGAAATAAAGTCTCTTTGAAACTGTGGCTCAATCCTTGCCATCAAATGTCGTATCAGTGACATGTCACAGAGTTCAACAAGTGAATCCAGAGCAGACAATCTCTCATCTGATGTCCAAGCGCCAAATGTTCCTAACCAAGAAGAAAGTTCACTTGGTGGTGAACTTAAGGATGAATGCAACCTTCTACGTACAACATCTCCAGGTGTTGCACATGATAAGCGAGGAAGAGCACTTTTCTTGAACTGGTCATCTGAACTCATTGAGGATCCTGATATTGACTGGTCTGATGATAATGAGCACAATTCATCTGGTGTCCACCCTGTCAATTTTGATTTCTTCTCTGAAGATGGATCACCACTTACATCCAGATTGGGGTCATCAGTAGGTGTGATTTTACGCTTTGTCATTTTCAAGCGAGGTACTGAGTTAGGTACACTGCCCTTGCCTCCCTCAACTGATTTTCGTAATGTCCTTCCACTGGATGGTTGTGAAGCAGCAGGCAAAGTGCCACTTCTCAAAATGATAGGTTCCTCACATGTTAACCTACTTTTTAAGGTATTAAGCAACTTCTTGGTAATGCCAGGAATACAACTGAGCCCATCGATACTAGAGACACCACCCAGTGAATCACGATATTCAATAATGGATATGGCCTTGACCCTCCCAATCCCAGGCAATTTTTCAAGTTCATCAACTGAAGCTTTGTTCAGATCCAGTATTTCAAACTCTTCATCTTCCATACTGTCACTAAAACTCAACTAAGAACAAGAAAGAAAGAAATTAATGGGGAGTAACTTCTAAAGCAACAAGTAAACTAGTTGACTAACAGATCTAAAACTTGAAACCCATACATATTTTCTAACTCAGATCAATTTCAAAGAGAAATTGGCACTGAGTTGAGCAAAATGGAATATTGCAAGTCACACCCCAAACATGGGATAAGAAAGACTTGGAACAATGCTGGTCTGTACCCTTGTAATTAATGGCTGTGAATACTCTTCAAAGTTCACAAGAAACAAACTCCTTTCCTACAAACCACAGTTCATCATAACATTTTAGTGGGTTTCTTTTTAATTGAGCTACCATTATGAAGATGCTAGTACACAAATCTCTTACATCCTTTTGGAATTTGAAAAGAGAAATCAGAAACAGGATCTTAAGACTTCTCCTCAACAGAGAGGCTTGCAGTGTAAGATAAATAATGAAGATATACACCACTTGATACTGTAACAAGTAATTACGGAAAAATACATTCTATGGTAGTACAAAGGATATCAGGTAACAATAGCAGGGTGACCTGAATGCTAATGAATGTACTATACCAATGCTAATGAGTTGGCTAGGTCCAATTTCGAATGACCGGTGCAACTTGCCTAGAGGATAATACACCAATCACACACTCGCGTGTGTGAGTGAGCCGAAAGACAGATCAAGACTCGAAATAATATGCCTTGTCTGATCATAATCTCAACACACCACTGATTACTCGCCTATCTCCTGGAAACATCTGCTCATAGCGAGGAACATGAGATCAGCCCCTGCGGCGCTTGTGCCTAAGTTTGTAAAGATCGCTATCTTCTTAGGACTAACCATCATAACCATTTCCCTACAACTTTCAAACGTGTTTATATAACAGTTGGTATTGTGTGATGCTTCACTATAATAGAAGCCCCTGCTCTTTTGTTTCTGTGAAATTACCTCTTGAAAATGAAAAGTGTGTAACAACAGTTGTGTGGCTTTGTTTCATTGTAACGTTAGAACTTGTCAAAAAGTACTATAATGAGCATCATGGGCATTACAGATAACGAGATCGTAAATTTCTGGGTTTCATTCAATGTTATCACCTTCTCTTGCAATTCAGTGTACAAGATGAAAATGAGGAAGAAGACAGTTCCAAGTCCGTGAGTTTCCTTGTACCTATAGCTCATGAGCTGATCCGTTTTAGACCACAACAAAAGGCGCACAGGTTAGAAGAATGAGGGGGATAAAAACTGATTTCAAACGTTGAAAATGGCCATTTTCTTTGAACACAAGACCCTAAATGGCTCATACAATGTTTCAGATGACTGATATCCCTTAATCTTCATTCAGTCCTATCATCGTTTCCTACAACGCGGACCCTTTTGGCACAGTCGACACTATGGCTTATTGTTCTTACCTGCCAGAAAATCCTGAGACCAGAGGGCTCTCCCGGCTCCAAGATGTCAGAAATGACAGAAACTGTGATAATTGCTATCACCCATTGATCAACGGGGATAGAGTAGTGTCTTGTTCATCCTGTGGAGCGGAAGGTTACGGCCAGAACTTTCTCATTTTCCTTCTCTAATTCTCCCGCTGAAGTTTCCAACACAACGACTCAAACAGATCGCTCACTTCAATGTTTGGTTATCACGAGTTGGTGAAGGGACTGGGTCGGGCTCAACTGACCCATGCTCCTTTGTACAAGCAGTCGCGCCTACTTCAGGTGATTCTCCATGCGAGGGATTTGCCTGCTTGAACCCGAAGTAAATAAACCATGTAGACATGAGCATTCCAATCATTTACACTTCAATACTTAGTACTGGTTGTTGTATGATGAGGAAAAGGGCATAATAAATTTGTGAATTCGTATGTTTAGGGCTGCAAAGAGTCATTTATGGCTTGGATGAAAGAGACTGTAAAACGAAACAAACAGGCATCACTCACACCACTTAATTCCACAAGTATATATTTCACTTTTAGATCAATTTCCTAAATATAGTCCTCAAGTGAAGGTCACATAGAGACTTCTCTGACCTACTTACCACTATTTATGATATGTTTTTAAATATGCTTTTACTTGAAGACGCGGCATCATTCCCAAAAGAACATCCAAAATTAAGGACCGTCATGAAAAAAGATCTTAAAGATCTATGTTCCGAAACAGACTAAGCAAAGAGATAGTAACCATTTAACTATGTAACCTGATCATATACAGACAGAAGCGATTTGCTTTTAATATGAGGTTATTTTAAAGTACCGTAGCAAGGTATAAAATGCAGGAGGGGCACAGACAACCGGGACACGAATGGCTACCGCAGGAGGATAGGAAATGTTTTCAATTTTCTAGTGCTTAAAGCTAAATTCTGAAAATAATTCCGAAGAAATCTTGTGCTTAGAAGGTCTCGATATTATATCATGTTTGCTAAAGTACATTGAATGGTAGTGGTGGCTTGTTTTGTGTGTAGACCTGTAGCCCGGCATCGGAAAAGGTGGAGACTGGAGATTAGAAACGCGCTCACTAGCCCCTGCAGGCGGAACCACGATTGCTGCCAGAGGAGAGATTTTGGATTGCAGGGTCTGTAAAAACCCAGAACATGAACTCTTGTGAACCATATGTTCACACTAAATGACATAAGGATATTAAATTTTGTACCGTCTTTATAAAAACTTGCCTAAATGCCTTAGCCTCACAACACAATAAGCAACCAAGCACATATTCATAAGCAACAGGTTGTTAAAGTTTGGACAAGAAAGTTACAAGAAATCTTTCTTAAGTATAAAAGAATTCCTGTATATCCATTGGTAATCAGAATGATAAATAGTTACAATGTAACCTCTTTAGTCTATTGGCTTCATTTCTGCTGGTCATAACATAACTTTGCACCTGAAAAAGTTTACTCTGAAAATTCCAGTGGGTTCTTGCACATAGTTTAACAGCTGAGTGGTAATAATAAAGCAAGAGTTGTGTTGTTAATGTTAAAGTTGAATAATGATCTAGAAGAGAGCCGGCCGAGAATTTTGATCGATGTAATTACAGAAGAACGGGTCTCATTTTATGCTCTGTTTGGAAGACTAAAGAAGAATAGAGAAACAGGCTTTTTTATGATAATATTTTGCACGTGTAAATTTCACACTTCTCTCAAGACCAAGCGAAGTCTAAAGAGCGTGGACAGAATATCTTGCGAATGCTATTTATGGCTGTCTTTCTATTACCAATATCAATAAAGCAACTCCGAATAATTTAAACCTCAATCGGTATTCTGGTTGTCCTGATCACTGTAGTATCTGTCAAGGACATAGAATTAAGATTGTATCTACGTCATTGCGCGGTTATTTTTCTCCATTCTTCTGATTCGATATTTCTAAATTACGGAGAAATTGAGTAACTTCACAATTCATTCCATTTCCCCGCACAAGAAACTGAATCTAACGGGAGGCTTGTTGGATGGTGGGAAGTTCTATCAACCCAAGTAGTACGAACTTAGATAATTAGAGTGCTAGTGTGCTGGCGAGAAACAGACGTAACTGGAGGAAATCTATCTTCACGTGCTTGATTATTGGGAGATGCCATCTTTCTTAATATTTTCAAAATTTAACCATCTGATCTTCTGAAGTTGCACAGCGAGTATTATATTTTCAAGCAGTTTACTGTATAAAAAAGACAAGCTAAAAGAAAAAACTAAGAAATGTGTTTATAATACTTCTTGGATAGCGAAATCTTGTTTAAGAAACAATACGTCAAGCAACAAGCATATTTCTTATTTGAGTTAAAGCATTTCTTTTCAGTCACCTGTCAGTAGCTAAAAGCTTCTCACCTTTCATCAAGTCCGCAAGTTATGCACTCTTGAAAGAGTCAACCGTTTCATTTTATAGCAACTCCTACTTCGATCTATTTCTAAAACACGGTACCAGTCCCTTCCTTGCCTTTCCACGTGATTGCTTCAAATCCTAGATTATACACTTCTAGTGTATGTAGACGTCAAGAGTTCGCAGGTTCCCGTGCTTTCTTTAGCGCACATGACATCATTGTAAACTTACTATATTATCCACTCATAAAAATTGATAAACAAATTTGCCCATCGATATTCTTTCAATAACTTAAAACGAGTCCAAGATGAGCAGCCGCTGTTCTGGTCATTATCAACACGTTATCAACAATTGTGTAGCATGCTTTACTTTGATTAGTAGGGCTACATTCTTCGTTTACATTGCGACACCCGACGCCAAGTATGAAACAACATAAACGCGAACGAGGTTGTGGCGAGAAAGAGGAAGAGAGAGCAGGTAAAAGTGAAACAAAACAAATATTTAAATGTTTTCCCTTATGCTAAAGAAAACGAGAAAGAGAGACGAGGATGACGAGGACAACGCAAAAATCGAGTAGAAGGACAACACCACTGAATGGCGCGTTAGCATAGATGGTGATAGAAGGAGAGGACAAGACAGATGTGCCTATGGCCCACCCAATGGGCCAAGGTGAACAGTACAGTACGTTGTGCGAAACTTCGTCATTCAATAGTTTTGATAGAATACATGCTTCTTATGAATAATCTGACTCTTTCAAGCAAATGTAGCATCTTCTATAACTAAATTTCAACAACTATAAAATAGTATATCTTTTATAGATTTATGCATTACTTGATATTAAACTGACAACCCTAGCAATTTGTTACCAAGTACACTCAATTGTCTACAACAAACAACTGTGAATTTGAAATTCACCGGGAAACAATGAAGTACCTACAATGTTCCGGTAAAAGAAAATTCGGAAGAAATCTGAAAAATAGTCGCCTTTTGTTCACAACAATTATACGGCTGGTGAAATCAAATTTAATGTGACAGACCCAAACGTTAAGACTGTCAGCCGCTACAGATTTCTCCAGCAATCTGAAATAATTGTAAGGGGGCGTTTATGGCCCCTTCTACTCCACCTTAGGGGGCTCATTTATCAACTGAGTATATAAAGAATAGATTTGTTTAGGGTCAAACAAAAATGAAACAAACTACAGCTGGAATCGCCATTTACCGCAAGCTGCCGATAAGTGACCCTATAAGTCGGATGCATTCTGGCGAGGATAGAATGATAGCATCCCTATCCTAGACTGATTTTGAAAGAAGCTCAAAATTGCGGTGAACAAAAATTTCCATTCAAACCGAGGTTTGCATCAATGTTAATTTTACGTCGGTTTCAGCTTCTTAACAAATCAAACATTTCCAAGGGATCCCCGTACAACCATGTAACAAGCGAAGGCTATCAGCATACGGAAAACCGCTTTTTGAAATAAATTCGGTTCTTATTGAAGATAACCTGCTAGATTATGTCTGTAAAACCTATGAAACAACACAAGGCAATTACAGATAAAAGTGTATGGCCTACAGTACAGATCGGCATATTAGTGTATGTGAAAGTTGTAGCAAATTGTAGAGAAATACCTATTAAATTAGACTTAAGTAAGGAACATAAAATAAATCATGACAAAGCTTCTACAACCAGCGACCTATGTAAAATACTTAGATTTCACCTCCATGATAACACCCCTGGTGAAAACAAGCTACGACATCAAAGAGGGTTACAGAACACAAAACTAGTCAATTTCTCTATTTGGGTTTTATCTTTTCACAAAATCAGCTCAATACACCTCTGGCTATTTCCAATCTCAGTTTCCCTTTCTTTTGCTGCGCTTCTTCTTGACTACGGCTGGTGTATTCTGACTGCGAAGAATGGCACATGCGCGTCTGACGGCCATGTCCTTGAGATCCCGTCGGTAGTAGCCTTTGTGTAGCGTATCTGAGATGACCTTCACTGTGTGACGACCTCCACGGACAATGGTAGTCTTTCTATAGCTCTTGGCTGGCTTATTGTGACCTGAAACAGCCCGAGGTAAAGATTCTCAGAAAAGTAGAAAGGGCACACCTATCACCACTGTTGCTCCTTTTTCGACATTTTAACAGATTTAACGTTCCTATGGCCTGCTTTGGTATCAAACTTGAACATAGCGGTTAAACATTTAACGCATCCGTGCAAAGGGGAACGAGGGCAGCATTCTTGAGCCACTACAAATTACGGGGGCAGGGGGAGGAAAGCTAAGGAAAGAATCCGGCACTCTTTGTGGGTCTCATAAGTAGGTTACATGAAAATCTTCATAAGATCTCATATGATTGACTGAGTCTGAATTTGGCGCCATAACTAATAAACGATGATATAATTTCTGCAGCGAAACGGGGGATTCTGAATGGCTCAAATGAACTTGCATCTGCAACAGCGACTATAGCTTTGTTTGAAATGAAAACCCTCTTAACTACTCGAAACTACTACGACTGCCAAACATGATCTCAGCAAGAATGTGTACAGCAGTTGCCTATCTTAAGCTGCCTATCTTAAGCTGCCTATCTTATGTTACCTATCTTAAGTTCTCCTTTCCATTTGATGGAAACAAGCTAATAATGAAGGGGTAGGTATCCCCCCTCTGCAATATCTGTAGACAACGGTTCCAAGCAGACAGAAGCTGAGCCTTGAGAAACAAAAATAGGAAAGTTACTAATGTTGGAAGCAATACTTATACCAAATTTAAAAGACGACTGACAATAAATTATTTTGTTGATATAAAAAGTCTTGGCCATAGTATCTAGCATCTCGTTTCTATCTGCCTAATTAGTACCACATAATCCTGTTGAAGGAAAATTACCTTTTAACCCTAAATGTTGTAGGGCCAAGAGAAGAACAAGCTTGACATATTACTGAGTAAATGCTGTATAATACTACGGGCAGGTTCACACCAAGGACTCAATTTACGACTAATGATTGCTTGACCAATTGAACTTCTGAAAAAAAATGGAGTGGGTTATCAGCGCAGTTTACCCAGCCCAGTTGGCAGAACAAAAGCTGCAATGACTGCAGGTGACACATTTTCTATTTCTCTTATGTCTTTTCGAAACTTAGAATCAATTGACAAAACTTGGACACATTGGTTCACTTAATGGCGCTGAGAGTCACTAATAATAGAACTTGGTGGATCTTGCAAGGCATTATTTAAACAGCAAACCAGTTGACAAAACTGTAAAGAATCATGAATGCCCCTTCAACTCCTCCCTTCACGTGGAATTACTCTAAATGATGTTCTCCTTCGGTTGATATCTCAACAAAACCCCTTATATATCAATTTGGTTTAAGAAAGGGTGTGCAGTGCTTACTTCTTTTCATGCACAAGGAATCTACAAGCAAATAGGTAAAAGAGGTTCTGAAAATTGGCAAATTCAATGTCAATGCCACACACTTATGGTCCATTCCTGCATGCAATTCAGATAATGCCTGTTGCATCACAGCATACAACAACATGAAAACTGTCATCGATGAAAAGTGGAATTCAGTAATAATAGTGTTTAATGAGTGAAACCTTTAAAACATCCCCAGTGCTATTACAACAATCTCGAAAATTAAGAGGGATCAGAAAACTGTAGAAATCATACCTTTTGTTTTCTTGATGGCCAGGGTTACACCTTTTCCACTCTCAGCAGGCTCAACACTTACAACCTAGTGAAGGATACATTTATGTCAAGGAATATTCATATGACAACATTTAATCTAATAACAAAAGCTTGCTTCCAAAACTGCAAATTTGTAGAATGCTTCAGGTTGTCAAATGAAAGAGCTGGTCTTGGAGCTGTGTTAAGTGAACTCCATCAAGCTGCAAGAAGGCAATTCATTGGGCTGACTAACACATTATCAATGCCAAATATTGAATGCCATCTGACAGATCTAGCCCTGGTAAAATAAGGACAGAAATGACAAAGAATGATATTTACGAGTCACTGAGTTCACACTATCAAATCAATATTCAAATCAATATTCAGATAGATCTAAATTTATGCTAAGAATTAGCCACTAGGATGCAAAAGTGCAATTGTACTGCAATGCACTGGCAATATCTTGTTTAATGATGGAATATACAGAATGAAAAGCTATAAACTTGATAAAAAAGATTGCTATCCAAATCACATATCTCAAAATCCTGTTATTCCTACACTCCTATGGGACGTTTCTGACTAAAAATGTTACTCTTTGGAATTCTGAATGAAAGTAAAAGAGCAGATATCCTTTTCTTACCCTTACGTTAATGAATTTCTAAATATGGAGACTTTCTCATATGGT
Source organism: Carybdea cf. marsupialis auct. non (Linnaeus, 1758) (assembly GCA_010016065.2). Taxonomy (NCBI): domain Eukaryota; kingdom Metazoa; phylum Cnidaria; class Cubozoa; order Carybdeida; family Carybdeidae; genus Carybdea; species Carybdea cf. marsupialis auct. non (Linnaeus, 1758). Next base: position 13,183 of record JAAAKL020009346.1, read on the forward strand.
GATTGCGATTTCTTCTAATATGGTAAAGTAAATTAAATACTTTTATGTCAAAAAGGGTTGCTTTGATGATGTGTACAGAAATAATCCTAGTGACATCGTTTCATTTGCAAATTTGTTGGTGAGCCTTATCAGGGTGGACTAGGAATTTGAAGTCTTGAACTAGCTGCAAATATTTAACAAATTTCTGTATTTTATCCATTATATTATCAATATTTGTCACTTGTCTTAAAACTAATGGTAATGTTAATTCACCTCTTAACTATATAAAAACCATATTTTTTGGTACTAGAGTCCATGAAATCAGAAGACAGACAGAAGTTGACCATTACCTCATCACCATCCAGCAATCTATTGTTAGAATACCTTCAACTAATAGTTTTAAGTTTTAAATATTGGATGGTTTTATACCTATACATTTTCTGTTGTTGTTGTTTTCCCACACTCTTCACAGGGGGTATTTATGATGTCATTTTAGCAAATAAAAAACTTAAATAGATTTTTTTAAAAATCAGGAGGCTCCACAAAGATGTTAATGAGATACAGGTCTACTTCCAACCAACTCCCAGTCTGGGTGGGGTTAAATTGTGGGACTTCACCATCTTTGAATCAGAGGACTTAGCCATCCATCAAAATCTGCTGATGGTCACGTTTTGCAAGCAAACATGGAAGATAAGCATATTCCCAATTTTTCAGAACAGAACATAGAAGCTGCTGATGTTTGCATCAGGGGAACATATCGAAGATGCGAGGGTTTGTTCTGCAAAAATAATCTTGAATAATATCAACCATCAAGGTGTAATGATAATTCTATAATTCATCCATCTGAACAGAACTTAACATGTATTCTTTGAACTTCAATGCTGACTTCATGTGAGTCTGAATGTGAAACTAGTGTTCAATTCAAAAATTTTGAATACTCACCTAAACTCCCACATTTTTGCTTAATGATGTTCTGTAAGTTAAATGCTGCGTTTTGTTTCTAGTAGCTTTTACTTCACAACAAAAAATAGCCAAGAAGTCAAAATCAAAATGTCATAAGATTCAAGTTACAACTAATCACTTACCTTCTTGTTTACAAGGCCATTGTATTTGTAACTGTGTCTGCCAGATAAATTGTTAGGTTCCTGTTTCAAGAATAAAGAATACATTAGGATGACTGTTTCACATTAAAGAATGTATTTCCATAGTAAACTCTTTGAACAAATTACTTGTAAGAGGGGTTCCCATTTGTGAAACAAGTCCCTAACTAAATCACAGCTTAGCATATGAAAAATAACCCTGTAACCTGAGACAGAAGCATTTCCATCCGTGGCTACACATGACAGGATCACTAAAATGTCACTGAGATATGTTTACCTGCTTGGCTGAACTGTGTTTTACAGACCTACACCCAAAGATCTCTAAGCTCACTTAAATCTTAAAGCTAGATGAAAACGACCGACATTGTTCAGTTTAAGTATGGGAAATATGTGTTGTAACACAGAAATGGATTTAATCTATGATTCTCTATCTATTACTCACTCAAAGGATCTGACAGCATAATCATTTTGATCGATGACAGAAATTTATATACAGGCATCAGGGACATCATGCATTGTAAGTAGTTGCCAGGCAACAGCCTCACAGTAATGACACTGACCATCTTCCTCCATTTGACCAAACTTTGAAATGCTAGAGTAAAAGATTTTATGTTTCACATCTTTCATGGTTAACATACTGGTTTCCAAAATACAGATACATATCAAATTACATTTAGGAGGAGCAAGTACTGAGAGCCATTAGATTGGTTCTTAACTCGTTCACGTTTTTAGTGACTACAGTCGTTGCAGCAGGAACAGCCGCTGACGTTTTTAGCGCATCTAGTCATTGTGCAATTTTTTTGTTCTGACGCTTTTAGCGACTACAGTCGTCATAGAAACCATTCTCTTTCATGGCCGTTTTACCAAATTAGGGAAGGCTTTGTTTTGTAAACCAATAAAATCATCATAT
>JAAAKL020009347.1:0-15171 GCA_010016065.2 Carybdea cf. marsupialis auct. non (Linnaeus, 1758)
CTCCCAATAACCAAGCCAGTTAACACAGACCTGGAATTTTGGGGTGACCTTTATCCATCTTGAGGAAATAAATATAACTTAGCCTAGGCTGGTGTTCAGACTGTGGCAAAAACGGGCGTGGATTTTCGCTCATCGTTTGTTGCTTGATGTGTCCTCTAGTGGATAATATAGTATTCTCATTTTTCGCTATGGTAATTTTAAGTAGATATTCCAATGGTAAACAAACCTCTCGTAACTCACCCGAACCTCTTTCTATATTCTTCACCAACATTCATAGTGTTCTTGGTAACTTTCTACATGTTGAAAGTTATCTTAAACATGTGTCTCTAGCTATTTTTGCCCTCTCAGAAATTAATCTGGATACTTAAATAAACAGTTATGACTTTGCTGTTTCTGGTTATCTCCCTACCATACGAAAGGATTCTATCCGCCATATGCATGGCCTTGCAGTTTATATCAATCCCTCTCTGGCTCTGGCCAGACTAGCTGATCTTGAAGATCAAGATCAACCCTATCTATGTTTTCGGTTTTCACTCCTTCACTCTACTAGCTAATTCTTTTTTTTTACCTTTCTCCATCATCACAGAATTGTTCATTGCTTGAATCCATCTCAGATAAAATTGACAGAGCGTTCATGTTGCATCCCTCAGCCTGGTTTGTTCACTCCAAGTCACAAATGTTGCTGGGGTTAGTGCCTTCACCTCTTTTGTGTCGTAGGGTTTGTCACAACTTGTTAACTTCCCAGCAAGACTTCCTGGCAGAGGCGATCAAAAGCCTTCTACTTTAGATCTCTTTCTTATCTCGAAACCCAACATAAGTTCTTTGATGCCCTCTGTCTGCTCCCCTGGGTAACTATGATCATGTTATAATCATGGCCTCTGTCTCTCTTGCCTCCAAAGGTGCTAGGGAATCCCCTTACATCGTACACTTTACAGTTACGAGAAGACAAAGTGGGATAGTTTCGTGATTTCATGTGTGACATTCCCCTAAATGACATCTTCAATCTCAATGCTGAACATCTTGGCTCCTAGCTGATATTGATGCTTTTGTCCCTAATAAAAAATTCCAGTCAAAACCTCATTCCTCTCCTTAGTTTTCACCTGCATGTGCAGCTGCCATTGCCTATTGCAATCATTATATTCATTTATACAGACGAGACGCTTCTTCTCAGAACAAGAAGCTCTTCATCACCGCTCGTAATTATTGTAAGATGATCTATGATCTCGTAATTCAGTTGCGAGCCAGGAAATTGAGATCTCGACTTTTGGAGGATCCGTAATTCTATACTCCAAAAGAACAAATCGTCTGTGCCACCACCCTTTAATGGACCTAAGGTCCTCACATCCGCTTCAGACAAAGAAAATTCTTGGCACAGTTCTTTGTAGCAAACTCTACTCTTGATGATAGTGGTCGTACTGATTCATATCCTAAAGATGTTAAAATCACTCCTACCTTAATTTCATTTATAATTGTTCGTCTTGATAAATCAAACGCCACAAGCCCTTATGGTATCCCAGCCGATGTGCTTCAAAACTGCTGTCAAGAAATCTCTCCTATTCTCTCTAAACTGTTTAACAAGTGTCTTACCGATTCATGTTTCCCCTCTTGTTGGAACGTAGCCTCTGTTATTTCAGCTTTCAAGAAATCAGGTTATCGCTCTGGTCTTTGTAATTATTGCTGACTATTGTGATGGTCCAATTAGCCTTTCTCCTACTATTAACAAAGTCTTCGAGACCATTATCAATATCTCAATGATCAAACATCTTGAATCTCTTGGACTTATCTTTAACCACCAGTACAGCTTTCTTTCTTCCTGGTCTACTGCTGACCTCCTGGCTGTTATCACTGAGCGTATACACCGTGTTCTTGATGTTTCTGGTGAATCAAGGGCTATTGCTCTTGACATTTCAAAAGCCTTCGATACGCTTTGGCACTCTGGTCTTATTGTTAAGCTTAAGGCATACGGCTTCACAGGCAAAATGCTATCCATATTACATTCCTTTCTGTGTGATCGCAGTATCAAGGTTGTTCTTGACGGTCGTTCCTCCATCAGTTATCCAGTTAACGCTGGTGTTCCCCAGGGTTCTGTGCTTGGTCCAACTCTTTTTTACTTTATATAAATGATCTGCCTGATCAGATCCTTGCAGAATTAGGTATTTTTGCTGATAACACCACTATTTACACATGCCTTAGCAAGCCACTTCCATTAGATAAAATTAGGATTGCAGACCTTCCTGAGAACGATCTCAGCATGGTTGCTGATTAGGGAAGGAAATGGCTGGTTACTTTCATTGAGCAGAAAAGATTTTCTCCATCAACCGCCATAAGCAACCCATTCTTCCACCAGTCACCATGAATGACGTCCAGCTCCCCGAGAGCTCTTATGTCAGGCTTCTTTAGCTTTCCTTCTCCCAGAATCTCTCTTGGAGATCCTATATTGAAACTATTGCTTAAAGTCAGCTTCCATGAAAGTTGGCTCTCTATCGGGCACAGAAAAATTTCTCACTGGAGAGCTCTATCTTCATCTTAAATACGAACATGTATGGAGTATTGTTGCTATATCTGGTATGGTGCACCTTCCTCCGACATGAATCCTTTGGATCGTATCTAACGTCGAGTCTCAAACCTGATTGGTCCTGAGCTCTCTGGGACCCTTAAAGCTCTTGCAAATCGTAGGGCTATATCATCCCCTTCCCTTTTCTGCAGATATTTTAATGGACGGTGCGGCAAAGGAGCTCTCTCCCTTGGTTCCACCATTAAAAATTGTGCAACGTACGACTCGCTCCTCCGTGAAGCTTCATCCATTCGCTGATGAGGTACCTAAGTGAACGTCTTATGCCATGAAATTCTTTCCTCGCACTGCCACTCTCTGAAATTCCCTTTAGATTCTTCCTCATGCTTCAATAATGACTATAACCTAAATTGGTAGAAGGTTCTTAGTAACAGGTTTCTGTCAGCTCAATCTTTCACTTAATTAATCTGTCTTTTCTATGCCTTCCTTTTTTGTAGCTCTCAACGTGTGAGTGATATTTAGGCCTTGTTAAGAGAAACGTCTTTGAAAAACAACAAAAAAGACCAAATCCTATTCGTAGTGAGCTTTTGGCGCACTTCTGTATTGCTTTGGGTTGATGCAACCTCCCATCTGCCAAATAGACATTTTTAGTCCAACACGCATGAAACGTCATATAAAATTACTATAATATTTACATTTTTTGACTTTTTATCTAAATATTTTTGCTAAAATCAGCACTTTTCTGCAATTGCACAGATTTTGAAGGTGATTATGCTCTTGTAATTATGTGGCAGCTATTATAGGCAGAAACCTGATTTTCTTAGAATGATAATATATAAACGTGTATGACCGGGCGTGAGGTTTAATAAAATGAATTCCTCCAAGACTACACGACGTTGTTTGGTGTCACGTTATTTCATAATCAGAAAAAGAGCGACATATACCTACAGAGAAAAAAAGATACGAAAAATAGTGCTAATAAACAGCGTAGCTTACTAAGCTTACACAAGCTCATAAACATTGGCATCTCCAGAGCATGTAAGAAATAAGAGAGACAGTACCGCTTGTCAAATGCAACTGAAGGTAGCAAGTGAAATCTTGCAACGAAACTATGGCAAGCACAGCGTTTGACGCGAGTTAACGGTAATGTCAACTACAAGCAAATCATACGAAGAACTTACCGAAGAGTTTGATGTAGCGTTCGATCGAGAACATTTGCAATTAAAATGGCTTGTTTATGCGGGGTATTTATAATATTAGATCCAAGAAGTCATGAGATGAACTCAAGGACACATCAGGATTCCCTTATACTGTGCAAACAAAGGATAATGGTCCTAACGATAATGATTGGAACTAGAACACGAGACGTACTTAAAATATCATGCTAAATACGATATATGACAAAGGTAACGTAACCTTACTATCTTGCAATGAAATAATGCTGTTTGACTATGTTAATTGTGCTCATAACTGGTGTGTTGTACTTCTTCTGACATCGCCTGGTTACACGTGGCTATTGATGATCAATAGCTATAAAGCCCTTAATTATCTGTTATGTGTCTAAACATCGATTCAGTCACTAGATGGTGCATTGTGTCATTTATGTTACAGCAGGATCGTATGTAGGTGCGAAAGAATAACATCTATGTGAATATGTGCTCTAATAAAGTTCAGGAAAAGTCACAAATTTTCAGGCCAAAGGTTAAATAGTTTAAGAGCAATCACAATCGTGAGGGGATGATACACCCACCCCCCCCCCTCCCCAATAGAAACAGGGTTAATCAAAGACACTATCAATTTTTTCAAGGAGGAAAACCCCGTCTAGGGAGGTTTTACTTTCCCAAGATACACAAAAGGACATCAGATGTCCGTAGTCGTCCGGTAATATGCAATTCTAACTTCTAGACCGAAAAAAATATACTTAAATTTGTTTATTTACACCTTCAACCTTCAGTTCAAAGAGTCGCATAATACATCCAAGATACCAATGCCTTCCTCATAAAGTTTCAAGAACTAGTTATCTACCAGATGACACAATAATAAGCTGTAATAATAAACGAAACGAAGGTTTGCAAGCAATAAGGAAGGCTTTAAATACCGGGAAAGACCTGAGAATTTCCGCAGGTAAATTCAATGAACTAGCGCAAATTGTCTTAATACACAATACTTTAATACACGAGGGTACAAACAACTTCAAGGCCGGGTAGCAGAGTGCCACTAATCTATGCTGTATTGTCTATAGCGGACTTCAAGGAAAAATTCCTAGAAGGGTTTCGTCACAAGTTCCAATCTATTACCTTAGAATCCTCTCGGCATTCTGTGTACGAAAAACATCTCTGATTCACCAATGTTTTATTCCATTAAGATGCTACGTATCCATCCCCTCACCAACATGAGTGAGGATTGGATACCATCCATCCATACCCTAGTAATCTAACTAGAGCCTAAATACGTTTATTCAGATTACAAATCCATAGCCTCTAGATTCTCAGCTATAATGGTTGCTGAGGCCCTAATCACTGTCAAGTGATATTATGTAGCGTAGACCATTTTGGCCTATAATGAGAGCTAATTTTTAAAACCAAGTTGATATTTTCGTAGCCTTAAATCAGAATAATTTAAGCATGCAAGGATTACAATGAAAACACGTCAATTGACACTGGCAACGTGTTGCCATTAGAGATATTTGTTTTTCTGATGAGATTGCTATTTAAGAGTCCATATAATTTGGTGATCTGTTAGCCTTCATGCATAGCTATTTCGTTTTCCATCAGTATACTTTGACTGCCTCATTTACTAGATGTTATACGCAAAAGAGAGGATGCCATAAATAAACATTCAAGCAGATTCAGTAAAAGAAAATAGTTATTTGTGCAATTGCGTCAAAATTCGTAGATTGTTGTTGTTGTTGTCTTTTCAGACTATTGTTTGGTTATTTCAAACTCGTGCCAGCTGCTATTCACCTCATAATTACTTGACAATGGCATCCCGATGCTGTCGAAACGTCGTATCGATTTTTCGTACTTTAATTTATGTTGTAAAAAATTACTATTATTATAAAATTTGTAGCCTACGCAACAACCTGTAACTTTTCAATTTAAAATCTATGATGATTAATAAAAAAAAGGTTGCAATTTACCTGAGGCAAGAGGTATTATTTGAAAAGTCAATGGTAAGACCTGCTCCAGCTTGCGTAGTTGAACTGACGTGTTTTCCTTTCCTTTCCGGTAAATATTCTATGGTAGTAAGTTCTTTGTTGAATCGTGCACGATGGCCATTAATGTAAACATCGTCTCCATTCGTTCGAATGTCTTCAAAGTTGAGGTAGTATGCAGCTGTGCTTAGCAATGCTGTAAAGATAAGAAAAAGAGAACTTGCATTCGATCAAAGGGCACAAAATCTCTTACTCTTCCACATGACAGGGGTTTTAAAAATTGTTGGAGTGATTAAAAAGAAAGGGAGCGTACTAACAGAAAAGAAATTTCCTGTCCATATTTTATAAATAATATTGCACTATTAAACGGTATTTTCATTACTATTAAACTTCGTATCTGTAATTTATAATCGTTTAGGAAGTTTTTATTGTAATATAAACATCAGTTCCCTGACAGAAAAATTTGCTAAATATGACCACATAACGCTACCTTGAACTCTTTAACTACTACTACGCAGGTATCAGTATAGGAAGAAATGCTTGATATTTTTTAATGATAAAATTTTTAAAAATTACTTTTTAATCTAGTTATACTTCCTAGGGTTTGCTTGATGCACTGCACTATCTCCTCAGGGCAAGAAATATTTGTGGCAAACCATATGTCCAATGTATTTCATTTATTTATGCGGCCTATTCGGATTTATCACAACTGACTTGTTACACTTTCCTTAGCGTCATGTGCGATCAATTCAGCCTCATAAAATATAAAATCGAAATAAATTTTATTTGCTTTAAATATGAATCTTTTTAGACAGGGAAAGGTGTGAAAGTGCCCACATAGTCCCTCCCTCTAGCTGTGGCCCTGATGGTGTGGAAGCTATCAGTCATCCAACATTACATCATTACAGTTATGCCCTAGGAGAGGGTCTACCCTACATTTTACGTTATGTTTTCTCAAACTATAACCGGGTGTCTCAACATTTATAAATAAGTACATGAATTGTTTGAAAACACACCCCATTCTGCCTGGTGCATGGCAGGAGCTGAGACAATTCCAAAATGTGCTCCTTGAGTAAGTTTCCTCAAGTCACCAACGGAATGAATGGTAAAACCTTTACGATTGAGTAGCAAGTACTCAAGAATAGACAAGATTGATAAGATTTCGGCAAGTACCCAAAGAATAAACGGGCCTCTTGCAAATATAGTAAAGTAACCTCGTAACGGTAGGAGTTTTTTTATGTGGATCAAATTAGGTGTCTTGGGGTTGAGGTTTCTAGGGTTCTTCTGATTGCGTTTGCATGCTAGCCGCGTATTTATAAAAAAGGACTAAAGAAGGTAAAGTACTGAAGACCCTTCATACATCTTACAAGGATGGATCCACGCAAATTTAGTCGAGTTATAGAGCATTCCATTTCTAACAGTTCGGACAACATGCAAAAAATCGAGGTTTTTGGAGAGTATTAGTTGGGAATCGAGGGTTGTATTGCAGGTGAGCAAGACTACATTTGGTTATCCCTTATCCCCTTTGCCCAATATGGAATCAACTTGTAATGTAATCTCCATTATTGATATACCCTCTTTGTTATATATTGGTTTCCAACTCTTTTCAGTTATTTATTTTGCAAAGAGGACAAAAATTATAAGACAATTCGCTCTTATACCAAACTCTATAATAAAACGTAAAATGTAGAAATTGTTATGAAAAAGAACAGAACAGAAAAAGATAATGCTTATAACAACGGACATGGATCACGGTTTACTGTTGTATACATGTTCAGGATCTATGCCAACTAGAAATTTAGATTGAGATCCCTGAGTAAAATTAGATAACATGAGCTTTTTTAGGCTCTTGAGTTTTTTCATGCAAACCTGTTAAATTAAAAGTCATTAGAGAATCAGAGAGCGAAGGGTGACTTAGGTTCGCTTTGTGTTGCATCATTGAAAAGTACAAGTTAAGACAGGTGATTCAATAAACTGCTGCATTCTTATCATCTATGCATTATTTTTTATTTTAAATGCAGTTGATGTCGTTTCAACCTGCCACTGATGGTAATTGATCTACTAACCGTAGGTCACAACCAGCAATGATGTCACTCTTATCACAATAACAAACAATGTAGAATTTACTGTTATGTATAAACCAGTTCCACATAAGGGTCTGTTGCTAGCCATAATCATTGACGTCATGGCCTACCACGAGGACCTGGCTAACATTGAAAATCTCAGATCTCGTTCCTGAGGAGAATACCAGGTTGTAAATTCGTTGGCCTTCAAGATCTGCTCTTTTTTATGTATCTCGATGGTTATGGTTTGCAAGCATTCTTTTTACGGAACCTGCAGGAGTGACTCTCGTTACAGCTACAAGGGATTTATGAAGGGTGTTAGTTTCGTCGCATTTCCAAGGCCCAAACCCCACTGAGAGAAGAGAAAGGGTTAGCGGGTATGCTTTACGTATAGACTGCATAGTACTCTACATACTTATTCTAGAAATCCATCGATATTTCTTGATAAGTATATTAAGAATACGTAATAACATATAGAAAATAGGCATTTTCCTGTAAGTAACTTTGCCTAGGGGTTACTTACCTTTTCTTTCTTCCAGTTTGCAAACTATAACTTCAAAATTTCTCTGGCATAAACCCAGAAAACTGTATTGTAAATTTAATCGTCCTAAATGATTTAACAATCGCAATATTTATATGACAATCCTTCCTTCTTATTTACAGAGTAACAACGCCCTATGACTCAACAGATGCAGCCCAAAAATATATCAAGGCTGCAAGCTTATTGTTAAATAAGGAACCTGTTAAACTTCATAACCCTTTCCGTTAACAAATTCTGCATAAAGTGATGGTCTATGATCTACTAGGGATAGCAATAAAGCATAAAGAGGTAATTGAACTTGTTAACAATGTAGTAAGAAAGGATTTTAACAATCACAGGACTTAGCATTTCCTAACGAGAACTATTAATGGCAAGTAAAGATTACTTCCAAAGATGGGGGGGGGGATATGTTTCTAAGTAGTTGTAGTAAGAGAAATGCAGTAAAGGGTCGAATATCTCTCGTGTATTATTTACATTCTTCCCCTGCCTATAGCAGATATCCAGTTAAGACGCAGCTTTAGACATAGATCATGACAATTAAATAAAGTAAGAAAACAAAACCTGGGGTAATACAGCATCACAACTAGATACTGTTAAATGCAACTTACGTAATCATTGTTTACATGGGGTAAACCTATAAGAACCCCTTCATTCGAATGTGGCTATAATATGCATTACAGCTTATAAAACCATGTAATGATCTCAATTATTATTCTTTCCATACTCTACACCTTTCTATATATTATTATGTAGCAAGTAGCATTTGATGTGTTGACAAAAAAATCCACACAGAAGAATAAATAGCACGTTTTCTTTCCACAGTGAATTGTTATGCACTCTTTCCTTTTCTTCAACCTTTCTATCTATTTCACTCAGACTTCCTGCATTGTAAGTGCTGAATGATCCAAGCTTGCAGCTATTTTGCAGAGCGCCACGTTAAAATTTACAATTGATAATGAAGAAACATGTTGTTATATACGACTATGTACTAGGAGAGATTCAAAATAATTTTAATACGGCTAAGAACCAAACTGTCAAACATCTCTACTTTATGATATGAACAAGTTGTCTGTTATCCTATCCACCTAGTGCATATTAGAGCGTAGGGCCTGCATAACGCATCTATAAATAGAACATTTACAATATAGGGTCGACTAACGAGTAATCTGTTTAATGAAATCACGGAGAAAGTTGTTATATATTGATATGTTAAAATAGTTTGGTTGTTGGTTCCAAAGGTAAAGATTGTTTGAACAGGAAGCACTACCTTAAATTGTAATTTGAATTGGGTGTAGGGTCTAGTGATTATTCGTGTAAATAACAGCAACTGTTTACAGTTACACTTAGCATCAATGTGAATATTCCATCAATGTGAAATCTGCAAACTTGCAATAATCCAAAACATCGAACATCATTACGTCCCATGGACATAATATCAGGCAGGGTCTCATTTCTATCAGCTGATGATTTATGTGGCAGTTATGTTAACCTCATTTTTTCAACTACAAACACAGAAAATGAGCGCGTAAACAACTATACTTGTTGCTACCAGCCACTCACATTAACTTACGTGACACGCTGACTACTTTGGAGATTTTGTAGCTGTCTATGACATTTAGCATTAGAAAACAACGGGTTGTAATCTGAAAAACATCACGATAACAGAGTCGATACGTATGCAATTGAAAATCAGAAGAAATAATTTGAAACTAATCATAAAGGCAATAAATATTAAGGAAAGAGAGGAAGTATTCCTTACTTTTCACTTGTTCGCAATGTATTCCAGTGATGATTACCATGACATTGTCGGTAGGACATAGGCATTGGTAAGTCGAATTTTCATAATCAGGAATGCACGTTCCATTATTTTTGCAAGGCATATTATCACATCCACTCTATAAAAAATTTATTGCATTTATAAAATAACAATTGCTTTTTTTAAAAACTTATCACAATATGTATTGCATTTTTATTGCTTTTGTAAACCTAAATCAATTAACGATGTGATTATGAAAAACACAATGTGATCCGTGTAGATTTGAGCCCACACGAAACTTTCTACAACCAAACGTTCAGGACAAAGCTACTTTGCTTTGTAATCGTCACTGATAAATTTAACATTGATACCGTTGACTGCGATTTTATAAGATATTAAATTGAAATTTAGTATTATCTTTGTAAATTTTTTGCATGTATTGGTACGCTTGCCCACTATACCATAACCAAGCTTTTAACAACGGGACGTTCCTTATTTTGACACTTTGTTTTGTTATCATCTCTGATGGATTCTATTAAACTAAAAGCTTAAGAATTTAATACAGGCGACTATCTTGGTCGTCTTTGATCAATATGGTATAAGAGATCATGCGATCTAAGTGTGTTATAGCAAATTGTAAGAGATGCAAAAGTGATATAATACTAGTTTTAAAATATGTTAGTCCCGCCGTCTCCTAGGCTCCGACCGGAAGTAATAAGTAAGTAAGTTTAAAATATATCACCTTCATATGCAAGTGATCAAGTCCATCTGTTTTTGTCATAACTACATCCTTTGTATATTTTGTAACATTTAACTCTTCACAGATACCTGAAGTGTCGTTGAATCTTGCAGATTGACATGGTGGATGCAGTGCACACACAAGCATACAACGTTCAGATGACACCACAATTGAAGATCGGAAGGAAGTACTGTTTAATGTCCGGTTTTTCATTATCTCGTACGATGCAAGTGTCAAAGACTCTTCCCTTAACAAAGTGCTTTGTGTTATACCAATAAAACACAATGTGTAGATAGACCATGTGTGAAAATTTTTTGAATGCATAGTCGCCAATTTATGATTAATGAAATCGCAAAACGGGTTTTGTACTTAATTTCATGGAACTTGATGTGACCTACTTTTGTGTGGCATTTAAAAGTAAAGAGAACGATGGTGTTAATTAACTGCATCACTGGTATTATTCAAACTGTATTGCAGATTTCTCAAGTAAACAGAAAACACATGAATATTGTTTACAACATAATTTGTGTAAGCTCTTTCTATAAGTATTGTGTTAAAGTTATTATAACACCTGCTGCAGGTATCATTTCTTAACATAGTTCCCACACCTTTGAAATGCATCTGAATTTTGGTTTTATATTGATTTATGCCAGTTTTTGAAGAAATATGTACACATATTTGTATTTTTAGAGAAATACTATGACGGTAGGTATTTTACCTCGTAATCATATCTTGCAAAATAATTGATCATTATGTTATGGCAATGTCATTTTCTGCTGGTAACATCCTACCGTCAGAAAGCTATAATATGTTATACAGCTAAATAGCGCATTTTGATCAATTTGCCTTTTGAATTTAAAATTGTAATATGCACCTTCTTTACATGATTAATTAAGCTATTCATGGTTTAAATGCAAATTAGGAATCTCTTAACTAGTGATCAGATAAGGTAAAGATTAAAACCAGTTTAAATATGCATATGAAGTTTTTGTCTAATGAGAAATTCTAAACCAGTCATCTACCTGAATATTTTGAAAATTATGTCGGTTTTTATAGCACAACCTTGTATCAACAAGGATAATTATTAAATATTTTTAAACGGTAAGCTTAATGCATTAACACGCCGTCCTACAAAAGTCATCATTCTTCTCTGTATCGTGATGGGGATCGACTATATTGATAATGTCGAGCACGTAATCTAGATTTATAAGATTTTCCTAGATATTGTCTCTCCAATTAGAACACAATATGTGAGACATGGAAGACTCTGGTAACTAACAAAATGACAGAGGCAAGTGATCAACATTTCAAACGGTTATAGACTGGGAGCTCTGGACCTCTATCTTTTAGTTCGTTGCCACACACACCCCTCCCTCCTCAAGGATCTAAATGACATTTTGCATGGTGAATCATTGACATATCACCACTTCAAAACCACTTTACCCAAGCTAGAAACGTGCACAATTTGGAAATACGGTCTTTGAAAACACAGTATTTCAAGCTTCCTTTAGGCAACGAACGCCATTTTTTTTTTAATTTGGGTACTTCAATGACTACTATTTGTCTAAGCCTTTTACCAAAGAAAACTTATTCCGTGAAATACCTTTCCAAAATATTAGCGCGCATTTTCCCAAATAGGGTGATACACAATGGTAGCATTTCTTGCAAAACACAAGGTTTAGAAGAAAGCTTGTAACACAGAGTGATAAAGCCAAGAACTACCGTAGGTTTTTTGTATATTAACATTGAAAAGATATTCACAATAAGGAAGTTACCCAAAAGAATTGATGACACTGCAAGATACAATTATTGAGACAATATTTATGATAAGACCTGGTCCAGAAAGCTCAGGATGTTCAACTAGATTGAACTCTGACTAATTTTGGCTTGTGGGTTTACTCAAACGTGTCATTTGACTGCTCTTGAGAAAGTTTATCATCTTCTTCATCGAAGGCATCATCGTCCGAGAGAATTTTTTGCTGGATGTCGCTTCACTTCTGACAGCGCTTGCAAAGGTTCATGCAAATAAAATTGAACCTCATACAACCAGAAAGCTTTGAACTACAACCGGATTTGCACTTGTAACAGACGTTTCCTAACAGTTGATCCTGTATCGCTGGTAGCGTTACCCAGACGACATTTCACCGAAATGTTCCGATCTTAAACAGACCACCCCGACCCATCGACTTTGGGACAATCAATGTTGTTATCGATGGCTCCACATATAAACTTAATAGTTTGATCGCATAAAATGCAAGAACATTCTGAGTACAGGTCATTATGAGATTATTGTATGGGCCCAAACGGTGGATGCTGTATCGTGCATCGTTCACGCTCCATACGTCTCTTAAGGCATACAAGTAACAGGCTCTTGCAGTACGTCTAATTTTCAACAATGTTTAGATAAACCCAGGATGTCTTTAGAGGATCCCCAGCGCTTTCGTTTTACCTTTTCCGTAAGAGGAGCTTGTGACCATTAGAACCTGAGAAGAAAAATTACAGAGGCATTGTGTGTTAACCGAGTGTTTTAGACTTCCTCTTCAATTTCTCTTAACACTTATAGTTTACTTGATGGTAAATGTTTTCCTAGTAATAATACAAATTAAACAAACAAAAATATTACCATTTTGTAGTGCGGAAAGTTATCAATAACCTGCATTTGAATTATTGAAATGACTTTCAGTTTTCCCCAGAGAGTTAAAACCTTGATCTTACTTTTCTTTGACTCTTTCTAAGACTCAAAGAACAGTTTTCTCCTTCTACTTTTTGTGCCAGATATGGACCCATTTTAAAGCTGTATCCCTGGTTAATTAAATTTTGATTTGAATGAAACATAAAACCAGTATCCTCATTGATAGACATCCTTTCTGTTATGCCACAAACACCTGCGGCATTTATTATAAAACATATATACTTTCCGCTCACACCCATCGAAAAGGATTCGGATACTTTTAAGACCTACAATCAACAACCTTGGCCAGGAAAGCACCAATTGGAAATGTGATCTCAGCTTAAACTGATTAATATGAAATCGATAGATTGATCTTGCTCAAGTTAAGATTTATGTTTCTCAGATCTACTCTCTATTTCCTTGTCATGATTTGTGCGATACCATAAATAAGTTGGTCCTCTCGAAATAATGCATAAATAATCAATTCCACCACCGTTCATTTAAATAACAAATTTTCTCAGAGTGAATGGATCAGCAAAGAAACTCGACCTGTGAGTCACGTATTGAGAATTTCATCCACTAACCTGATTAAAAATGATGTTGTCAACTACAAAGCCCTAAACAGAGAAATTCTTTAACAGTCTTTTGAAATTTATTGCTAGAATACTGCTAACAGTTAAACCTGTAGGGAAACATCGAAACTTCAAGGCAGAAGGTAGTAAGTAAGAATCATGATATAGTTTTGTGAATATCAGACTTGGATGCATAAAAATTATGTAGATATATAACTATCATGAAAGTGACTGTGAAATGCATTCAAGCCTTTTTTGTATCAAGATGTATTATGCCTAAAATATCATTTTACAGATCTTCATGTTTTTTTCTTCTGCACATTTTACAATGGCGTATCTAGTGAGTTTTTTTTCATGGCGGGGGCTGAGGGATGCATGAACCTGGATGTTGACGTCATTCATAGTAATCATATAGCTAGCAAGATGAGCCGTGTCAGTAGTAGATTTTAAACCACTTTAGAACGCAGATCAAAACGCAAATAAACTCATGGAAAATTACTGAAAACAAAAAAGTTCCTTTTGAAGGTACTTGGGAAAATGCTAGCTTGGTACTTATGAGGGTAGGCGTGGCCCGTTGCCACCTCTTAAATACGTCTTTAACATATATTTCTGTCGGTGTTTTTATGTGAGTAGCTGCTAAAAGTGATTAACTGCTAAAATGTGGGTTAAATAACGTGCCGTGACCACTAAGGGGCTGAGGTGGCTATAGCCCTCCTAATAATTTCCAAGGTTATTACAGAGTCTTTCCTGGTCTAGTCCTTAAAGTTATCTGGGTGAAAATAGGTTTAACCCTATAAATACTTGGTGGTTACGGCACTAAAGTAAAAGACTCCAATACTCCAATAATTATAAATACTGTCCAGAAATCAGGATGTTCTTTAAACAGCATTTTGAATTGTGCTGGTTTCATTTATCTCTTACTACATGCTTCACAG
Organism: Carybdea cf. marsupialis auct. non (Linnaeus, 1758); assembly: GCA_010016065.2. Lineage (NCBI taxonomy): Eukaryota > Metazoa > Cnidaria > Cubozoa > Carybdeida > Carybdeidae > Carybdea > Carybdea cf. marsupialis auct. non (Linnaeus, 1758). The sequence continues at coordinate 14,944 of JAAAKL020009347.1, forward strand.
TAGACCATTTCCAATTTGTTCCATGTTGTCTTATTGTACAGAAGTTCCTACATTGAATCTGTCATGGGACTGCCTTAATTTGACTTATCTAGGCAACAGTAGTATTTAATCTGGATTTTTCTAGAAAATTCTTTAGTTTTCCAGAACATTATATAATCTTCCAGAACATTCTATAACCTTCTAGAACATTCTAGAATGTTCTGTCAGGTTCTATAGGATTCTAGAACC
>JAAAKL020009348.1:0-15171 GCA_010016065.2 Carybdea cf. marsupialis auct. non (Linnaeus, 1758)
CGGTGCTAAAAGCTAACAGCAAATTGTATCGTGCCTTCCTGTCACGCCTTGCTGCACCACCACCCTTACACTTACAAAACCGAACAGCATAAATTGGTACTATGACATGGTAAGATATTTATGTAGAATATGCATACCATACATTATATATCCTTTACTAACGTGAGTCATACATGTTAATTTAGTGGGGTTTTTTGCAAACATTTTCATTTCATTAGATAATAGGTAATGTGTACAGTAAATCACAGAATCTCAAACTGGATAAATACAATTACACATGTAATTCGTGTAATGAGCTTGTTCATATACTTGGTGGTACCTAGCTTAACCGGACACAAGATTCTTTGAAATTTTGTGTAGAAAAGGTAGTCTACAAAACAAATATAAAGAAGTGGTACAAGGTGTTCAAATAAAGGTGGCACTTACTTAAGGGTTTTGAGAAACTTAGTTTCTGCATTTTTACACCCCTTATGAACTTGAAGACTGTTTTGCCACAATTAACATTATGATAACTTACCTGTTGTCCATCTGGAGATCCGCTATCAGATAATGATTTAAAAAGTTCAGCAGCTCTACTGATATTTCTTTGCAGGTGGTCTCCAAACTGTAAGTAAAATAAATGAGGTACTAATATTCAACTTTTACAACATTTGTATACCATTTAATAAAAATTAAATAACCAAGTAAAGCTATTTTCCTTTCTTTATTGCTTGTTTCGCACAGTATAGTTCTTAAAATGGGCTAGCTAGTTTGTTGTAATGAGCTCATATTTCTAAGATGGCAAATGCAACTCCAAGCAACCCCTTCTTTGCTCATATAAGCCAGTACTTGTATTATCCTTCTCTTACTGTATTTACAACTATAGTTCTACCTATTTATGATAATATGAAAAGAAAGAAATGTAACTACAATTGATAGACCAGGGCTGAATCTAGGGTTAGGGTTTGGGCAGCCGTTTGATAAATCGGTGGATATTTCTTTCAGAAGTGTTTATTCATAAGACTTATTTTTGTACTCCTGTGACCAGAGCAACACCCAAACTGCCCAATCTTTTAGATGCCCAAACTCGGAGACCAACCTCAATTTCGGCCCAGATTCGGCCCTGTAAATATATACAAACTATTTCCATAAAATCATCTGATTCATTAATCCATTGATGAACAGGAAACTCATGTTGGGCAAGGCCAGCAGGTTTACTTTATGTTTCCATCAAGGTAAAAAGATTTGGGTGGGCAATTAGGCCTATCCAAACCCAGCATAAGGCTATCAATTATTTATTTGAAAACAATAGTTGTAAGAAATTGATTTCCTCAAAACACGTATTGCCAATCCTCCAATTTTAGGGAAAATCTTAAAGTTTTGACCTTTCTTACCAATGGTAGGGTCTCTAAATATAACCTTAACACTTAACAAAGAACATCATTTTTTGCAATTTCTGAACAATAGACTCCTATAATGGATGTATTCCCATAAATGATACATGCTAGAATGTCTAGATTTCATTGGTCAAAACATATTATCTTACCACATAAGCAAATCCAACTTTCTCTTGTGCTTTCCTGTAACCTTTGTCTGCTGAATATGCCAGGTATTTATATGCCCTGGGTTTAAAAACAGAAACATATTATATTGAAATGAAAGAAAAATAAGGTTGCTGGTTGAGGTGAGAAATTGGGATCAACAACCTGGATTGTTGACTTAACTATTGCACTATTTAGTGCAATGGTAAAGTCTTCATTTCCAGTGTGGGAGATCCTGGGTTTGAACCCCGCCAGCACCATAAGCACTTAATGTTTATTAAGTTTGATCTATGTAGTTCATGACTGCTTGTGTGTCTGCCTGAGTACTCATACAATATATATATATATATATATAAATATATATAATCTTGAACTGGTAGAAATAAAAAAAAAGCCAAGTTGCAATAGATAGAAATCACACAAGATGTTATTTAACAAGCTTTTCGACTTTATCATCTTCTTCAGTTACAAAATACATAACTGAAAAAACTATCCTTTATATAGCATGCAAGCTTGAGGAAATCATGATTTACTTTCTGTAGCCTTTTCTATTTCTGGCATACCAGTCCATGCTGCTATTCATTCCATGACTTATGGTAATGACATATATATGACATATATATATATATAAGTATGTATACATATGTATGAGTGTCTGGCACACAAAACACAGTTACCCACATCTTTAAAATGAGAGTGCAGACATCATGGGTGATAAGTGCATTCTGGACAATGAGGGCAACATGGCCTTTGAAGATTTGGCAAATTGGCAGCCTTTCCCATGGGATGCAGAAGCACATCCTTACACCCCACCCATCCAAGCTCTGCTAATTCTCATCCGGGTCACAATGGTCAAGAAGGTTATAGAATGAATGAAGCCACTCTTTATATAGCAGACACACTAGCAATCATGAAACACAGTATGGAACTCAGTGAACATGAAATGCATACTGTGCTAGTGGGGATTGAGCCAAGGATCTCATACACACAAAAGGGCAACTTAAGCACTGCACTAAACAGTACAATAGATAAGTTGACAATCCAAGGAGTTGATCACAAATTCTCACCACAACCAACAACCTGTCTTTTTAGTTTCCCTATTTGTAGTACCATTTTCCATAGATAAGTAATCAGACAGACAAACTAGCAACCATGAAACACATAGATCTCAGTAAACATTTTATTTTTACTATTATAAACACATATAATAACAATAACTAGTAATAATGATGGGTATGGTGATGCTAATGATGATGATATATGACTAAAAGTTTCAAAGCATGATAGAATCTCTACATTCAGTACCTTTTATAATCTTTTACTGTTTGATTTAATAGCTTTATGGCTTCCTGATACTCTCTTGCACCTCCCTTTGTATCAGTATCTATAAAAACATAATAGTAAAATATACAATGAAATGGGTCAAACTGTTAACAACTGAAATTTATGCAACATTTTATTCAATGAAATATAAATTCAGAAATAATGTAACTATTTGAAAACAGATCATTCTGTGAGTCTCAAAGGGGAAGTAATTACAATAACAATAATATGATAAAATATTTTGATCATGGTGGTGGTAACAAATCACTAGACATTTGATTTATCTGTGATACATCTGTTCTTCAAGAATGTATTAGTGATCCTTTATTATCATATAATATCATTGCACAGTTTAACTTGACTGGAAACAAGATCATTGCTGCTTTAACTGTCCTGGTTATGCTCAAATGTCACTTAAAGTAGCTTGTGTACACCATTTCACAGGAAAACGGATAGCAGTCCCAGCAATGTAAAACAACTCATCACAAAATGGGTTTTTTTGTCATTGATCATTTATTTTTGAGAACTAAAATCATTCATTGCATTTTATACATCAACAAGTATAGCAATCATAATATACATTTAAAAAGTTTGTTGTTGGTTAAACAATAAAACTGAGAAGAAATCATTAAAACTTTTACACCACTGTGTTTAAAGAGTAGCAAATCAGAAATCTGACTGCCAGCTTGGTGTTGTTTTGACCAATCAGTCTGTGTGAAACTGAAAAGGTCCAATGAAAAGGCAGACTCTTCTTGTCAACAAAGCAACAGTTTTCTGGCTTTGATGTGGACAGTTCCAAGAATGGCTAAGTGAAAACCAGATCTAGCTTTACCTATTATACAGAAGCAGTCATCAGTATACAATTTAACACAGTATGGGTTTCTAAGCAAGTGGTGCTCAATCACATTGCTTATCAGTGCTTTTGGTTTTAGAAACCCAAGGTGGTTGTTTCCTTGTAGGAGCTGATACTTGGTGTATACTGGACGGCACATGCACTGCACTGACAAGAAAAAGAGTGCATAAGAATGCAACGATTTGTGGAAGGCACATGGCACATGTTGGTTACCTCCTTTTCAAAGGTAAAATATACAGTCTGGTGTAACTTGTTGATCATTTAAAGAAATTCATCACACTCAACTCGCGTTCAAGAATGCCAAACTGCAGGTTTTCGGGAAATTTGAAAGAGCAGAATTTCATAGAAACAAAGATATTAGCCAAAGCAGGACCCACAGACTGCCCATGCTTACCCCATTCTTTTGTTGCTAGATTTTACTAATGAAGCTGAATTTGACAGCACATGTCACAACCTCCATTAACTTAACAATACCTCCTCGGGGAATGGTGAACAAATGAGCTCTCCCCAATACAATGTTGGCACAGATCTTAATTGCTTTGTATAAGGAAGGGTCTGTCAACAAGTTACTTATATCAATAGAACACAGAAAAGTATCAGGAGAACCAAAATTTGGATTACACTTTTCTATTTGGGGTGTGTTGTCGTCCTTTTAGGCATTTCCCAGTTTTTGGAATCTGCTTGAATGTTGAAGTATGTTATACATTATGTTGATATGATATTTCTGGCTCTTTTTTGGTTATAATATTTTCAACTCTGACAATTTTGTACTCTGAGGAGTGTCAGACAAAAAAGCTTTTAAGTACAATATTGTTTTTACTACTTTTTGCAGTTATATACATATATACTGATACCATTTTCTGTATAATTGAAGAAAGTTTTTTAACCGGAAGCTTTTAGCTGCCCTCTAGGTATGTTTAAGTTATACATAGTTTCAAAGCTAAGTCTTTTAAACATTATTGGAGGATTGTTACATTTATAATCCTCCTGACTGGTTTTATATCAAACTGCATATAATTACTATTGCATACATAGTTGAATACCATTGCAAACTCCACACAGTTGATTCTACTGCAAAATACTGACGAAAATGTAAGTAAATCACTACCTCCTCTGTTTAGCTCCTCATTTTGTTGTTTACTCTTCATATCTTTTTGCACTTCTGGCACATTATCTGCTGTTTCAACTTGATCTTCATTTGGTAACTTTGAAAATGACTCTGACCTTTTTGCATTCTCAGGATCACTATTATCACTATCAAACAAGAATTCTGATGTTTTCTCTTCTTGCACTCCCTTTAATATCTTATCATAATTTTCTACACCATCATCAGTTCTTATATCATCTACAATTTTATCACTGTTTCTTTCTGATACATCACTACTGCCATCAGAACTCTTTGTACCATAATCCAGATATTCATTAGTATCAATGTCTGAGTTATCATCATCAGAACCAGTTGGATAAGATTGCACTGTCTCTGGTTCTAAGAGTGTAAAATGTTCCTTATTATACTCCAAGGAATTTTGTTTTAAAAGCAAGCGTTTATACTGTGCCTTTTTTCCTCCCTGTAATGTACAATGTAACTGTTCACTTGAAGAATGCTTTTTCTCACTCTCAAGACTCTGTGCTTGGCACATCACTAAACAAAAATAGAAGAACATAGCTGCCTTTAACATGATTTAAATACATCTACCTTTATGAAAATAAAGTGTCCTGCCTTTTTTAAAACTATTATACATGCATTCCTGTCATACAGCATTTGGCAAATAATGTGGTTTATTCCTTGCACTCCCCTATGACCACCTCAGCAAAACTGCCCATAAATAGATACTTTTAAAGGAGTACAAATAACGGATGTGTTCCCTGACATTAACAATGCTGCACATGCACCGTTGGGGGTGGGTTCCAAATCCATGTACTTATCATCGGATCTAGTTTTCTTCTCTCTTGCTGTTAACTTTGTCAGTACGAATACCACAAATAAGTACTGCAAATGGAGACCAGACAAGCATTACAGTGTACAATAATTTATGCTCAAAGACGTTTGTCACCTTTCATGATTGCACGGTGCCACTAGCGGTGATCACCATACATAATCTCTGGAGAAGAGCATTTTTGCAATGTAATAGAACGGCGTGATTAACTATCTGTGTCATTTTGCTTTAGAATTCCTGCCAGATAAAGGGAGAGAAATATGAAATAGAGTATGAAGATATTGATAATTACCTGGCCCTGAAAAATAATTAATGTACTGTAGGCATATACTTACCTGAAACAGCCATACAGAATAGAATGACCATGCGTAACTCTACTTGCCTCCTCCATCCTAAAGTAAACAGTTGTGCTAAACTAGACTGACTAAAGATCGACATCCTTCCTTTAATATACATTTCTAAATGCAACGTTCTATACTATAACGATGAAAAGCAATAGCTTCGTTTCAAACAACTGACGTGTGATAAAATTCCTTCTTTTAAGAATGTCTGTACATATCCTTTTTTATCTCCTGAATCATCTACATCTTGGCCTTGCTTTCGCAAGGGCACCCGTAAAGAAATAACTCTATAAGGAAAGTTCAATTCCTTATCTTTCGCATAAGAACGATATTTCTTGAATATTCGTCGCCATTTTTGCTCAGCAGAAAGAAAATAACATATCTTGCACCTGAAAAACCAAAACGAGGCACGATGTGTCGTCTCTTGTTTTGCTGTTCGAGTTTCTTTTTTTAACTCCTCTCGATTTGCCACGTGGAGCATGCGCATTGAATACTATTTACTTACATCATCATTAGGATCCGCATTCGTAAGGGTAGCTTTAGCTCACTGAGATCCCATTACATGCTGATCACACAATCATCTCCGCGAGGTCGTATCCATAAGGTTCAATTAATGTTAAGCCTTCTCTTCGTTGCTAAGCGTATCCATGGACAAAATTAGTGTAGCGATAGAGGGCTAAAACCCGGTTGCGACCACTTTAAGCTATTTTCCTTCTTTCAAATCAAGCGGCAGGGGGCAAATTGCGTTCAGGATTACCCTTCACATACGGAAGGAAAAGTATAGAATCGAAGGAGAACAGAAAACAATATGTTGCATTTATTACCTCGACCTCTCTAGATCAATATTGATCCGATCAATATTCGCAGCTGGATCAAGATCCCACATAAAAACCTACCATAATTTAGCATCTACTTTTCACATGTCATATCATTCCAATGATCTTGAGACTTTGCACAATCCTTAGTAAGGTCCAAACCTCATCCATAGTCAAAAAATGTACGAAGAACGGTTCCTGAATAATCATGATAAACATAAAGAAGACTGGAACTAATAGACGAGAGAGCCTCAATTTGGAGAACGAGAACAAACCGTACGAATGTTATACGAGCTAAAACATCAGTATAAATATAATATTCTCATAAAATGGGCACATCATTTGAGAGTCCGACTCCCACTTTACCAACCCATAGGAGAAGACGACAAAAGGAACAATAAAAATTACAAATAGATATGAAAACTCAGAAGAAACTCGATCTGAAAATGATTAAATAACTTCGACTAGCCTCTTCTCAAACCCCAACAACACCCTGAAGCCCACCCAGCACATACTCATACCGTATACCAAACAGAAGCTCATGCCATTCTGCATTCGAAAATTGTGCAACAGCTCAATCTGTTGAGAGGGGGCGCCGTGGTAAACGAAACAACATTTACCTTTTCTCTGAACTTTTCCAAAAACTGCCTAAAGTGCTATCTAATGCAGAAGGTGCGAAAATACTACCTTCCTCTCCACTTGCCGTCTCCACTCTAGTGAATATTTTTTTTGGCAAAATCTACATCATCTGATATGTAGAAATTCCATAATTTTTCCTAATGAGATCGAATTCTCGATTAAAAGCTAGCAAGTGGAAAGTCTGTCTGGGCAACTTCTTTAATGCTAGTAATCTCTCGGACAGGTTAGAGTCAATGGTGTTTGTTAGGTTTTGTATGGCTTCGTAGATGGTGCCTGCCTCTGATTGGCAATATACTTTAAATTCTCTGGCAAAATCGTCAATGTCAGAATAAGATGACAATGTTTCACTACAGTTTCCTTCTGCAAAACTGCTAAAATCCTCCCTATCCTCCGGTGACGGAGCTACAGATTCTCTCTTCTAATAGGTCACTCGTTACTTTTTGCTGTCAATCATTTCTCTTAAGAAGGCACTTAATACAGATTTGCATACTAGTATTTGGTGAACACTTTCTAAACAGTCAACATTCTCACTTCGTAAAGCAAAGTTCTATCTTACAGGGTCTAAGCAAAAGAAATTCATCAATTTTAGTAAATACCCTTCCAACGCAAACTTACCAATTCAATAACGCAATAGAGGAAAGTCTAACTTGATACTACATGTACTGGTACAATGTACAAAAGAGAACGCATATAGGCACACAAACCCCCCACAGTTTTCAGTGTCACTTTGTCTAGGCGCAATTTTTTCATAAGGTTGATATATTTCCAGCTGAAATAGGTACCGTCATCATCATGGACAGTATCAATCTTTTAAAATATAACTTGAGTGTACGAAAAACATCTTTATCACTTTCATTAGTACTTAGCGAGTCGCAATGAACAACTATTTTGTCCTTGGTGTAAATAAGTAGCAAACTCCAATAGTTTCTATCACTTTGATGATACGTTTTGACGTAAAGGCCTGATTTTGGTGACTGCCACAACAACTGCAAGGACCGAGAAAGAAGTCTACTCTTTCTTACGGCCGCACTTCAAATCAATAACCAACAAAGGGGATGCCACTTGTATATTATATTCTAACCTACGTGCTGCAATATGGTTCAAAAAATGAAACATGACATTTCTGGCAATATGGTTTGATCCTGAAATCGTTTGTAGACAAGACAATTTCAGATTTTCGGCTTCATAGTCTTGAAGAGAAAATATTGTTAGCTCGATCTCATGCACTATTTCTCCTGTAATACAATCATCCCAAGGAAAGGTTCTGGTCGCAGAATTGTTTTCAAAGAAAACCTCGTTTATATAAAATAATATTCTGCACGTTTTTCGGCAATTCGAATTGCATAACAATTCTTTTTCAGATATGGTCTCGATATTGCCATTATTCAACTTTAGCCCCATCCCATTATGGTCATACGGCGCACGAAAGTAATGGCCATTGTTTGCTTTCCCGCTGTTGCGATGCGAAACAGCGGCCACGAGTCTGTATTGACCACAACTATTTACTCTATTACCGGACATGATGTTTTAAATGTTTAGGAAGAACTAGATGTTAACTGGTGTTTTGTGTACACTGCCATCTGGCACCACTGTATCCACATCACAGCCAAAATAGTAGGGGCATTGAAGAGACATGATCGTAATGTTAGAGGAGTTAACACTTTCTTGCAATTACATTTACTGCTGGTGAAAGGATGTGCTACAGTGGCCCGATCCCAAAGTAGCGATTGTATAGAAGTGTTGGCAAAACCATTTCCTGCAATAACTATGGGCAATGTGCTACTACTTATAGGAAGCATCTCCGTTTCATTGCAACTATTACAACATTGCATATGTATTGATTTTACTCGAAAACTCCGTTCACTGTCCACCAAACTGTTCTCGCAGATGTCACTGATTATCTGCTCGTACAGTTCTCCTCCATCTCCGCCGCTAAATTTTTTACAAAATTCTTTTCATAGCATCGGTAAAGCCTATAGAATCCTTCTTACCACTTATGGTTAGATCATTGTGAATAGTTTACAAATCCAATAAGATGGAGGATAGAGGATGGACAATCTAGGACACGAGGTAGAATACTACATAAAGAAGTACAACACAGAACATGACATATGAAATTCCCCCAACAACTGTTATAATAGTTTTTAATACCGCGTTTTGTTGTGATACGCAAATTGCCACAGGGAGGATAAATGTAACGATTGGATAGATAAACATGACCTGCAACAAGTTTCCTAATTTTGCCTTTACTGTTTTGCCAGTGTTCTTTCGTGGCACTATAGAACGCCTTATTACTAGCTGGAATTAGACTAAACTCGGCCAAGTAATTTGGAAAACCATTCCACAGAATTATCACACACTGTGGACAAGTAAAATTTACCCCCAATTCGGCATAGCAACGTTCAATTATGCGCAGTTAACGTGATACCAATTTAAGTAATAGTCGCAAAACACCCAATCAATTTCTTTGTTGTTTATATCCAACTGGTCCAAATCGCATGCGTTGCAATATTTCTTCGACTCATTAACAATTTTGGCGTAGTTGCTTTCTTCTTTGGGTGTCAAATTCTGCCCTGATAGACGTAGCTTCTTGCACATATCTTGCATGTTAGTGCTACTCTGGCGGACTTTTCAATAAACTTGGCTTTTAAAAGCAGATTATCCTACATCGCCAATAAATGAATGGCTTCACACTCAAGTTTTAATAGGAGATTGCGACATCCTCTTTGGTTTTCCTTTTTTTCTCCTGTTCTGCAATTTTTTTTGCTTTTTGTCAGGTACAAGTTTCCATGGTCCACTTTTTTATTGGATGTCATTGTGAGATTAAGTGGTCGTAGAGGCGGGCGTTGATGCGAATGAGTTTACTTTGGGGTAGTCTTTCCTCCCCTCCTCCATTTCTACCCTACTTTACATGCCTCACCATTATCATGTGCTGATTCATTCCTATCAGACAAGTTTTTCGCCATTTTTTAATGTACCTTTGAACAGATCTTGCTATGCGTTTTTCATAAGTAGAATAAGACTGATTATCAGACACCGTGTCTGCTATTTGTACATTAGGGCATTCTTCAGTCCGATTTTGAACTTCCTTCGAAAGCCTATGTTGTCTTCCAAACATTTCAATATAAATTCACCGCACGAGTATGTGCTGGGTGGGGTTCCGGGTGTTGTCGGAGTTTGAGAAGAGGCTAATTTTCAGATCGAGTTTCTTCAGAGTTTTCATATTTATTTGTAATTTGTATTATTCCTTTTGTCGTCTTTTGCTGTGGGTTGGTAAGGTGGGAGCTGGGCTCTCAAATGATATGCCCATTTCATGAGAATATAAATGCGGCCTCTTAAAGATTTGCTTCCTATTCCTGCAAACTTGAAGAGTTGGTCAATAGGGCACGGTGATAAAGGCACATGTGGTAAGTTTGGTGCACTTCAATGAATTACCCTCTCGCTTTTTAATATACGTATACAAGCATGACACCAATACTAAGTGCTACGTCTCCTGGCAAAGCGATTATCAACAAAAGAAAATGCTCAAATCAAAGAGTAAAATAGTCAGATTCTGTAAAGAAGGCCAAACAGTTATACAACACACTAAGGGTACGGCTGGTGAACCAAAATTGGATAGAGAGTGGGGATTGTTAGTTGATCTCAATGGACAATTGTTTTTACGATATCTACCACTCAGAAACTTATGTATTTTGTGTGAAGAAAGACAAGGTCGTGAAAATTCTAGAACTGAGAGCGTGTTGGGACCGTAATGTAGATCATTGGTCTTCGCGAAATGATCCGAAATACAAGAATTTGTTGAATCTTTGTGCAAACAATGGATGGTCAGCCTCATGGAGTAAGAGGCTTTGTTGGTTACAGAGTATTCTCATTGCTTTAAGATCTGGGATTCTCCGCTTAGGAAAGAAAAAGTCTTGCCAAGAGTATCCAACAACAGGTAGAAAGCTAACTTATACATCTTACTAAATTGACATGACAAAAACTGTGCTGTACACGAGCTTATCCTATTAGAGAAAATCAAGGACAGAACACATTTGAAGGGAAGTGGGTAGTCACGTCATAGAGGATTCTGAGCCGAAACTGGACGTTCTTCCTCCCTACGATGTCCTTAACCTTGATATGTTGCCCATGTTTTATCCATAAACAGAGAGAATGATTTCACAGAAAAGCACTAACAGCGTGTTCTCATCACTATAACTTTAAAAGCCACAATTTTTAACCTACTCATAAGCCTCAAGATTTTGTTTTTTATATGATGCAGATAATGACCGTATTGCTTTAAATAGTCATTTTCTTCAGCCATTAAATAATTGTGTGTTAACCTCCAAGTTGCTGTTAGTATTAGTATAAGATGCACAGGATACAGTATTCGAATAGTAAAGAAAAAGTGGTCACACTTCAAAAACATTTAGAGTTGGTAGAGTTGGAAGCCCTGGATTGTAGTACGTCTGCAGCAGGACGGAGACACCCACGAGGCGCTCCTCGCACTCGATGGCTTGATGTCGTCGCCAAACATCTGCTATCCTGTGGAGTGCCTCTACCTCAAGCGGAGCAGGTTGCTACCGATCGTCAGCACTGGCGAGCAATTGTTTCAAGTTGGCTCTACGAACCGCACGGTGCTCGAGGATTAGTAAGTGTGAGTGAGAGTTGGAAGAACAATTTATTATGTCAAGTGTGTGTAATGTACTATGTATGATCTGTTCTTTTTTGGTCTTACAGTAGCTACAAGGTTTGCAGTACCTATTTTTTATTTCACAGCTATCAGCAGCCTACAAGATATTACAAGTATACTAAATAATACTACCGTTCAGAGTCGACAATATTTGACACAGTCTAAGGGATTTCTTTTCCGAGGGTGTAACGACTTAAACGTTTTTCTAAAGAAACTTTTTTATGTGCATTGCACAATTAATAGTCTCCTTAAGTTTAAAATCTTCATCATCGTCCAGTTTCACAACTCTTGTAATTATCTTCGTATTATCTTTGCTGTACATAAATTAAGTTTGACAGTTCTTTGTAACCCTTCCACCACTGAAATTTTAGGGAAATGTGCTACACATCAACAGGGTACCATGGCTACCACAAGGGATTAACCCAGCGCGTCTCCTTTTCCCCCCAAAATAGGAGACTCTTACGGAAAGGTTTCATACCCTAAAGTAAGTTACCTTCCAAGAAAAGCCTTGCAGCGCCGCAAATTAAAAGCATTACCCTACAGTCCGCAAGAGGACAGTTAGCTGAAAATTGGGAGGGGTCGAAAGAAGTTTATGAACAGCCCATCAGGAGCGTAGCCATTGTTTTTTTCCACTAAGAATTAAGTTTGAAATTGCCGTCTTTATCCAATAGGCAATTAGATACTCTTGTTGATGTTAGTCCGTCTTTAATAGTGACTTCTGGCAAACTTTTGATTACAAATTTATCAGCCCTCGATTCCCAGCCCGAAGTTTCGTCACCTGTTTCTGTAATTGTTGGATCTGATAGCCCTGAGGCAAAACAGCTGGCGTATTAGCTGAACTTGGTCGATTGATTGCTCCAGCGACAGTGTGAATACAACCGGCGCAACACCATGATCAACTGGCGAATAAGAGATACCTACGATACGTAAGTCGGAGCATATGATCATAGGGAAAACCACATTTACCTGAAATGGCACTGAGTGCATATAAAATTATCGTCTTTTGAAAATTACAGCTGTTAATGATAAAACTCTACCACTTAAATAAGCACCGCCTTAGAAGGGACTTTTCGATTTTTCTATCACGAGTCCTTAAAAGATTCGCTAGCATGTGCAACCAACTATGCCTAAATGAAACAAATGAAATTTTATCCCTATGTGATGTTTTCGATCTGGTCGTGCAAAGCGACTTGTTGTCGAGCTCGAGCCCAGGACTTTTCAACTGCGGGGTGGAAATCAGTTCTGACCAAAACAAAGTTACTAAGGAATTGGAGAAATTGCAATTTCTATGGAATTTGGCTATGAATATTTGCAGGAAAGAGTACGTCAATTCTTTTTATTGAAGGGTATGGTGAGACCAAATTTGTAACTGCAAATGGTTTGCCTTTTGTTTAAACCTCGGCCACGGCGTGTCTGACCAACTCAAGGTAATCTCATTTGCCCCTTGCAAAGTTTGGTATCAGACCAGATTTCAGCGGGTTTAACAAAGAAGGTGGAGTATCGCCTTTTTCAACAACGAATTCTGTAGCAATCTGCTGGTTTCATGCACTGATCTCTTAAGAAGACTGGATCGAGCTTCCCATTGTTTCTAACTATGAAAATGTGTAGTCACGAGTACTGGCCCCCATTAGTTAAAATAGCGCGGGAAAGTCCGCCATGTTGCGTAACATTGCTTATAAGCTTTGTGTGATTCGGACTGAAATGGCGTCAAACGACTGACCTCACTTTCAGAAGATGCGGAAGATGCTCGATCCAGTGTTTTTAGAGATCAGTGGTTTTATGTTAGTGGTGAAGACGCGCAAGCCTCGTTTACGCAAGCGCAAAGAAAACTTGGAACATAAACCAATGGAAACGTTCAGTGTCCTTCCTGGCATTTCTATATTCTCTTATCATAGCGTCGTGTTGTACTAAGAAGACACGACCATCGGGCAGAATAAACTGATATTCTTACACCACTTCACTACAAGAAACGCTGTTAGCTCTTATTAAGTTGTTGAACATGGGTAATAAGTGCCAGAACGTCGTAAAATGGTGGGCGGCGTAATTACCAGCAAGGCTCTAAAGTAATTTAGTGCCATGGTAACGACTCAATACTAAAAGCTGTCGATAGTTTTCCTTGCATCGATTAATTCTTCACTTGATACATCGAGTCTGATAGTAACAACTGACAATGAATATTTCGCAGGCATCTGGTTTCAGAGCCAAATTTAAATAAGCAACCCGCGCGCTTAAGTAAGACTCGATGGGGTGCATATAATGATAAGTTATGGCTATATTGTCAACCTGTGGTATTGTCGGTATTCATGTCCTCTTCCTGTCGAGTTTCTTGATTGTTGCAGCAAAGTAATTGTACGATGGTATCTGTGATCAAAAGCAGCTAACATGATCCATAGAAACTGGTATTTTCGTGTTTGCTTGTCAGTATTTTCCAAAACCCTTTGGCGGTAGGATTCACAAAATAAAGGGTATCAGTGCTTTCCTTGAGCGAGGGTAATCATCGAATTTTTCTAGGTACCACCTGTAATGATACAAGGATAAATAATAACTATGAGATTTCGCAGATTCGACATTGACTTGAGGGAAGACAGGAGTGGAGTAATCTACGCAACACGTTATTGCAAGAAAAAAACGAGGAACTAAAAATCCTGCTTCAAACTGCCTCTTTTTCCTCCAAGGCCGTTATGACTATGTTTTCCCGTTTCTTTCCCCGACAAAAACAGCACCATGCTACTGTTCCAGCATTAAATAAACCACAGTATTACGGGTGAATACAATCCAGCACAATTTTGGTTTACATTAGCTACGGCGTTGCTCTATTTTACCAATCTGCTTCAGACCCCGAGAATTCTAGTTTGATCGACTTAGGCGCTGGAGGAACTTGAAATAAGATTATATAGACCCAACCCTCCAATTTCCTCTCTTGGCATGCCACTAGAAATGGATGACGTGGACTTCATTGATGAGAAAAAAGGCACACTAGAAAGACTCCTCCCAATAGCTGCCAAAAATTTGAAAGATTCAAATCTGTTTATGAATGAAGCAAAGACAGAATTCACACATGTATATCTGTC
>JAAAKL020009349.1:0-15169 GCA_010016065.2 Carybdea cf. marsupialis auct. non (Linnaeus, 1758)
ACAGATTTGTAGTACATCTTGTCGGTACAAGATTAGATATGTTGGTCACAGTATCTTGAGATATAGCGACAGAATTAAGCGGCAACTTCTATTCGCCAAGAATCGGTATCATATATTTGCAATGCCAAACGCCAAAAACTAAATAGCGACTTCGGGTTAAAATACCACCGATGTGAAGCAAAGAGCAATTGGTGGGCTCCTGTAGAAACATCAGGACATTCATTTCATCATCATTATCATCATCAACTTGGATTTGCTATTGGGCAGCACTTGCTTGATTAACCCAGACCGTGCTTAACTATGTAAGATGGTTACTACCTATTTGGCTACTGGTGACTCCCGGATGGAAGGCGAGGTTAGAGCATGCATGTTAAAAAAATAAACGGATTGTTTTGAATAAGCGGGATGCTTGGAAGATGATCAATAATGGAAATAAACAGGTAACTTCCTGTGTGATTTTGGCTACGTCAATCAAGATTGTTGTTCTGGAAGTACTGGGAAGAAGTTAAGTATCGGATGTGACGCTCATGACTATTCTTACGATAACCTCTTTTGACCGGAGGGTCAGAGTCTCAGAGTTACAGAGCCTCAGAGTTCCAAAGTTTTACAGTTTCATAGTTTAGGAGTTTAACAGAGTACACGAGTTATATACTTTCAGAGTTTAGAGTTGTATTAATAAGTTATATAAAGAAATATAGAAACCAAACATGATCTTGTCTTATATAGATTATAGTTCTCACATGATCTGCTAGTACTTTTCAGTACTATTGTGACGGAAAACTACAGTGATAAGGTTCCGATTACGATTTGGCGCTTCTAGAATTAGTCCTTATCAAAGCAAGAAAACTATTGCTTTGCAAAACTTGTTTTCTAATGTGCTCCTGGGTTGGAAAATATCCAGAGTTAATCCAGGCATTCACTAATATGTAGATACCTATAATTGGTAACGTATAGAGAAATGGAAAAGTGGATATCATATTAACAGATCGCATCGAGGGAACGCTTGCGCTATCGATTCAACATGGAAGAGCTTCTCTGAAAATATGAACATGGTAACAGGCAATCTGAGTCAAAGATCACACTCCTTTTCTTGTATTCGCTGTGCTAGGATTTTCTTTGCGCATATTAAATCTATTCTTTACACTTCCATGAAATTAGTTACACAATTAAAACAATTGACAAAGCAACTTATTTTCATCTTCATTCATACAACTATTAGAATGGTATTTGCCTAACAAATGCTTCAGGGGCAGCTCACAGAAAGTTCTATCGTCGGTCTACAAATAGTTTGCATGCTCCATTCGGTACTCTTGAATACTTGTATGTGAGAGGGGTTTTATCAGCTTATCTCGGTTTTTGAGAGGTTACTGCCGAAGTTGTTTCAAAGCGCCCGTTAGTTCCTTCAGTCGAAGTAATGTGATATATTGTTCAAATACTAGCATATAAACAAAATAGAAGACCCAGTTGATTTGGCTGGAAGATACTTTACTCAAAATTAAACTCCATATTCATATGTAGAGAGTGATGGACAAATTGTAGAAATGGGGAGTTGATAGGTTCAGGAATACCCTTTCACATAACAAGTTGATGAGTGTGTATCGCAATAATACTATTCATTCGTCTACTAACCCGATAGGCACGGGAAAGCAATTAAAATGACTTGCCAGTCAACTGCCCTTGAAATACAGATATGATTTTTCTAAAAAACTCTGCCCGTCATGGCTCTGAAGAGGCAGTCAGTTCTATTAAATTAATCTCGACCGCGTCATGACCTTAAAGGGAATCCTATGCTTGTCGTAATCATCATCATAATAATACATATTATAATAATATTATACGATTTCAAAGTACATCACTATGCGGATGTGCGTGGCCATCAAACGGTTGTGCGAACAACAGACGAGTGACTACCTGGGCTATTCCATACTAACCATCAGAATCCGAAAAACTGAAGCGAAATAATTCGGTAACTTAAAATTGTTATGGTCTTGGTAACTCGACACCCTTTCCCTTCGATCTCAAAGTAATCAGCGATAAAATCGAATCATCCTTGAGAATGCAAAAATCATCAGTACGATTGCGCAGAAATACAAGGTTTTGATGGCCTATTCTACCTCAAGAAAACGCTAAAAGTAAAAAAACTTTGGCATAATTGACGTTCCGTCCTCCTCTAAGAAGCTAGGTTAATGAACCCTCGGGAGCTCCAATGACAGTAAATAGCCAAGAGGAATGTGTGGAGCGTGAACCGTTAGGCGTGAACGAGGGACTCGAACCGAACTTCGTGGAACGGCGGGTCACGTACTTCCGGCAGCATTAAACGTTCTGCAACAAACATCATTCCTGTACATAACCTGGCCACGCATATCTATGCTATCATATGCTATCACAGTATATGACCGTGATACCAAGTGCACATAAAAGTTAAAGCTATCATTGATAGTACACGCTATCCGACCACACTAATTGTACCCGGTATTTAAACTATATTCAAATAACTTAATACTCACCGTTCACCACTTAAAATACAGCAGGAATAAATACACTACTCTCTTCACTACAACGATACTTATATACAAAATCTTTTCCTCTCCACTACCGAAAACTTCTCAAAGAGTATTTACCTCGTCCCTAATAAAGGCGACTATACTCACTTTGCTTTTCCATTCAATGCTATAAAGTACTGGTATTGTTTTATCCGACATGAAAAGTTGATGCCTGGATGTCTAAATTTCCTAAACCTACACACACACTGTTACATACTTCGTTTTGAAGTAAACGGGAAACATAAATAATGATGATAATGTGAAGGCACAATATTCCGATTAATGTTATAAGCCGATTACAGTGAACGTTAATACGAGAGAGTATAAATGTACCTTTATTAGGGACGAAAAATTACCATACGCTTCAAGAAAAACACTACGACCTAACGTCGTCCAAAATTTATCATTTCTAGTGCACTACAACAGTAGAACAGTTCTACGAAGCCTTACCAACTAGTCTCATTCATTAGGCCTCGAAATTTTTTTTTCACAAAGTCGTCGAGTAACCTCACTCGTCAACAATGCCAACACAAGCAGAGTGCAAGGTCAGTAACAGATTCATGATCTATGTAATTAAAACATAAAAAAATATATATACAAGAGAATGAAACCAAGTATTATAGGCTTATATTATTAGTCTTATCAGTGTAAGATTTAACAGTAAAATAAAAATACCTAAATACTTAAATATTAGTTATATTACACTACATATATTCGTAAGAGAACGATAATTGTAAGGAATGAATAATAAATTATAAATAATAATATCACACCTTAATCAGTCACCATAATATGATTAAGAACATAATAGAATATTTTCCTATGCTATTATTGTGAGTACTGTATACATGCGGATCCACAAGCAAGAGCAAACGGGGGCATTATCCATCCTGGAAAGCACTGATCATCAGCAATGTTAATGACAAACGTTTATTTGCCTATCCAATATATGGGTGAAAGCAAAGGTGGTTCAGTGAAAGGTTTAGCATACTAGCAACATTCCAAACGATTTGAATCTTATTCGAAATGCGAAAGGTGGGAAAACGCAGCAGGGCCGGTGACCTTAAGAACACGATTGGGGCAAGGAATAAATTAAGGCTACGTTCTTGTGGTCGGTTGTATGTTGATACACCAAAGTAACTCACGGTGGAGAAGCTGGCTAGAACTACACATACGGGGCGTGAAAATGTAGTTATAAAATGGAGAGGGCCGTACCAACGACGCGAGTAGGGAGTATAATGGGAAGTACAACGGATGGTGGTAGGATTACGTTAGTGGCAAAGTGAGGGCGCCGATAATTTGGAGAGAAGGAGGCAGTGGCACAGGCAACATTATGGGTAGTAGTAGTAACCTACGAGCAGCAGGGTGATGAAAGAGATGTTGTATGATAACGGCAAGATTAAAGGATAGTGGCCAAATAGCGGTGAAAGAAAAGTCAGGAAATGGTTCAAGACAGAACCAGCAGCAAAGATCAGGTATCTTGGCGAGATAACGTTCAAGGTTAAATAAGAGTCATGGCAATGTGAGGAAGAAGCGTAAGGTGGGCCAATTACAATATGAAAAGGATGGCAAGGAGTGGGAATGCGATGAAATGAAGGATCACAGCTAACTCAAAGACAGGTGCAAAGCGTTTGTTAAAACGTACAATTTGAGGCATTGGAAGAACGAGCGGCTGTGAAAGAACAAGAAATCCAGAACACGGTCTTTGGAAAAGTATTAATGTAAAGAGGAAAGGTAAAGGATAAAACATGAGGGAAAGGACGAAAAAATAGCAAGATAAAAGATACCTGAAAGGCGAGAGCGGAAGGGTGGTCAGTAGACGAAGGGATCCGAAAGGAATATTGCGGGATAGGGGAAGTACATGACAGGAAGGATGACCGATGGGGAAGTACAGGAAAGAAAGGATGACGGATAGGGGAAGTACAGGAAAGGAAGGATGACGGGTAGGGAAAGTTGAGGAAAGGAAGGATGAGGGATACAGGAACCCCCATAGCGAAAGGGTGCAGCACCTGAGAAAGAGCCAGAAAGGAAAGATGAAAGGGGAAAGGAAAGGAAAAGGTGAGAAACAAAGTATGATAGGTAGACGAAGGGATTAGAAAGGAAGGACGAGGGATAGGGGAAAGTACATGAAAGGAAGGATGAGGGATAGGGGAAAGTTCAGGAAAGGAAGGATGAGGGATAGGGGAAAGTTCAGGAAAGGAAGGATGAGGGATAGGGGAAGTACAGGAAAGGAAGGATGAGGGATAGGGAAAGTTCAGGAAAGGAAGGATGAGGGATAGGGGAAAGTACAGGAAAGGAAGGATGAGGGATAGGGGAAAGTTCAGGAAAGGAAGGATGAGGGATACGGGAAAGTTCAGGAAAGGAAGGATGAGGGATACGGGAAAGTTCAGGAAAGGAAGGATGAGGGATACGGGAACCACCGTTAGAAAAGGAAGCAGCATCTGAGAAAGAACAAGAAAGGAAAGATGAAATGGCAATGGAAAAGGGAAAGGTGAGAAAGAAAGTATGATAGGTAGACCAAAAGATTAGAAAGGATGAATGAGGGATTGGGGAAAGTACATGAAAGGAAGAATGAGGGATTGGGGAAAGTACATGAAAGGAAGGATGAGTGGACAAAACATGAAAGGAAGGATAACGGGCACGGGAAAGTACAAGAAAGGAAGAATGAGGGATACGGGAAAGTTCAGGAAAAGGAGATGAGGGATACGGGCTGAAAATGACAAGAAAGGAAGCCTGAGGGACGGAGGGAACGAGCGTTACGAAAAAAGATAATGGACATGAAACCCATGACAGGAATGGCATATGGTACTGAGACGAGTAATAGTCACGCTAGTTGAGATGTTAATGAGCACCGAATGTATGATAGAGAACTATCGAGCTACACATAAAAGTACAACATAAGAAAAGGAGCGATCGACAATCTGTGCTGAAACTGACAGCGAAAGGAGTAGATGAAAATGCAGGTGAGAGGTTTGGGATAGCTATACAAGTGATAGATTACATGGCTAGGGTGGTCGATACTGTAGCAATGGATAGGGTCGAAGAGAAGAGGCTAGCAAGAATTTAAACGAAGGGTAAACGAGAAGTGGAAAGAAGCAGAATAAAATATGGAGAGGTGATGGCGGGGTACACGTAGCGAAATACTAAGAGAGATATAATAATTGATGTGGAACAACCCATTACGTTACCGATCTTATCATCTGGCTTTTCTTTGATGTATAATCGACAACTTCCTAGGATTCTGATTTCAGTAAAGTTCTCCTACCCTTACTTCAATTAAATCGGAGCCTTGGGAACCATCTTTGCAAATTACTATAACAGCGATTACACTTTTAAAGTTTGATAACATTCACCGGTAGCACTCCCGTCTCCTTTCACATTTTTTTGCCTCTGTTGCTATTTACTCGACTCCGAAGAACCACTACAATTTATGAAGTTTGGATGTTACCTGACAACCGATAGTCTGGCAATGCTTATAGAACAGTCTTCTAGCCCGGAGAAAATATCGAAACTGCCTCATTTCCATTAAGACGTAACAAACCAAACTGGGCAAGTGAAATTAAAGCGCTCGTAATAGCAGAGTTTCGGTTTCAAATGCCACTTAATTTAGTTCCTTTACAGAACCACCTTTTGATGAACTTATCGCTTTCCTTGCCACTTGATTAAAAACTCACAGAATTAATAAAATCTAAAAATAAATAATCAACTTTACTTACGTTAAATTACCTCGAACACCAACACTCGAGAGACTAACTCGTATGAAGTACCAAGTGTTACTTGGACTACATAACTAAACCACATAAGGCATCAGACTATAGCATTTGTTAATACTTGGCCTTATTTTCGCCAGTCTCATCAAACCCATCGTCTTCGTACCCACCATCGATAGTGTCCAGATTCTCAAAAGAGCCTTGCTGTAATTCACTGTCCATAAAATTATCATCCCATTCAAGACGATCTCTGGCTTCTTGATCGATGTCCGATTCATCTTCCTCGCTTTCGCTACTGGCGCCGCTTGTCTCCGCGTCTAGCGTGTTATCTGAAAGGGAGCCATCGCGATAGCTCAAGCGAACCAGTGGGTTTATGGTGATATTGACAGGAGCGAGGCCTTCATCATCCCAAACGAGGTCAACTCGATTATCGGCATCTTCCGGAACACTGCGACCTCTTCTATGATAAAGAGAAGTGAATAAAACTAAAAGGAACATTTAGTAGACGTTCAGACACACTGTAAACAAAGGAAAAGAAAAAACATTAACCAAAAGTATTTAATTTCGTAAATTCCCGCTCTTAACAGACTACATGAGACATTGTTTGTTCCTTCCGCATTTATACCTCACAAAATTTCAGGATGGATTTCTCATTAGAAAATACTTCCTTATATATACTTATCATATCTGAAACTAAATAAACTGAATAGGACTGCGTCAAATATTTGATAATTGTAAACGGTTCTTACTTGACCATAAAGCTAATAAACGATGTTTCGTGCATGACGTTTTGGTTGTATTAGTGTCTTGAAAACCCATTAAAATGAGTCGAAAACGTTCACTTTCTGAAGCTCAACGTACCAAAATCGTGATTCTTTCAAAAAAAAGGGCATTCTTATCGGTTACGTGGTAAGCAAGGGGTAGCATGAATCTATCTAAAAATGCAATAGTGAGATTCAAAATGTCGGGACTCGTTCAGATTGCAAAAGTTCTGATGACCCAAGAAAACCGGCGCCAATAGCCAACCAACTCCACCTGGAAAGAAACAAAGTCTCTACGGAATCCTGCAAATGGGATAAGGTCTTTCCTGCTTGCAAAAGTTACGAACGTCGGCCGGAAAACTTTAAGTCACCATCTGGTCCACGAATTTGCTTTCTAAGCTCACAAAACAGCGGGGAAAATCAGGCTAACACAAGTCGTAAAAGTTACGTGTTAGCACTTCGCTACATGCAGGCGCTATTTCAGTACACCAGCTGAAAGGCAAAACACTTACACTACTGAACCCCGCAAAGGGTCATGATCTACGATGGACTGCCAAGGAACGAAATGACTAGATAGTTTTTTCTGATATCAAGCACGACCATGAAGTATAAAAAATACTTGGATTTGCTACTGAAAAGCAAGGCTGAACGATACAAGGGCCGAGCATAAATGCTTGATTTTCATTCAGGATGTATCGATGATGGCACCGATCCAAAACTGGTACTTCGTTCTTGAAATCCAAAATCCTAGGATGGCCTGAAATAGTCATACTTGAAACAGACAGAATTTACTGACAGTTTTGATGGACAAAGTCTTGTGAAACAACACTCTCGTGCCAAGGAACTGGAAAAGGCAGTTAAAAAGGTCTGGGTACATAATAATCCGCTTCGTAAAACCGACGTCTGATGAAAAGCAAGGAAAGCTGTATTTGAGTCTGAAATAAAAGCTCGGGGAGGGTCCACAAAATACAGAATCTTCTGAAACGTCTGTGCCGAACGCATGTGAATTATGTGTAGAAACGTCACATCTTAGCCCTGGTATTAACATAACGTACAATAAATAAGAAATTCTAATGAGTAGACGAAATATGCTATTTGTTGTCTAGATCAGGATAATGCGGGGTGGTCGCACATTCTTTGTAGAAGCTGTAATACTGAATTCAATGAACATTTCAAACACTAGACCAAATTGTTTTCAAATTCAAACTAAACAATATATTGCATATAAATCAGTTTTTTGGTGGTACAAAACGATAAAACTACACGAAATAGCGAAAACATTTTAGTACTGAAAAGCTTTTTTCGTCTGTCACTCCTCAGAGTTCAAAATCGTTAGAATTGGAATTGAGAAGAAATCAATAAAACTTATACCAAACTGTGTTTCGAAAGTCGCCAATCAGAAGTCTGACTGCTAGATAAGTGTTGTTGAAAGGACACTTTTGTACTCTGAGGAGTGTCCAACGAAAAAGGCCTTTCAACACTAAAATGTTTTCGCTGTTTCGTGTAGTTAAATTCCATATATACAAACGTAAAAACTAAGAGGTAAAAGAACTTGACATGGCTTTGCGGATCAAAACGAGAACTGTTATGAACTGTCAGGGAAAAAAGTGATGTAAGCTTACCGTCATTTTACACATACTAAACAAACAAACAATAATAATAACAACAAGAACAAAAACAAGAATAAGAATAACAACAAGTATTGCGAAATTGGGCACCAACTTGCCAATCAGGCGATTTTCAAATTGACGCGACGAGCAAAAATTCACCGTTTGTTACCTTTTGTTTGATGTTATGAAGACGACGGGCAAAATTTTAAGTTTTGAACTTTAACCTAAAATGTTCATCATTTGGGGACTTTGTGCAAGATTTTGGCGACCAGATGCATGACAATCTGTCGACACTGACAACAATTTTGAAACGTACTTGGTGGAAATGAAGTGATACTTGGAGTAGGACAGGGGGGTGCTTTGACGTCAGAAGTGCAAACGTACCTGAATCTGACAATGGCAAAACCAACCATGATCGTTATCAGAGATACACTAAAGATGGCACTTAAAACCATCAGACTAGTGCGGGTTGCATCGCTGCCACCTTTCCCTTTCTTCAATCCTGTCTTTTGACTTAAAGTGACTGCACCTGGAAGGCGATCGTGATTCAATGAATTCACCATAATCAAGTGATCCTTTGAGCTATGCCCTGCTGTCGTATAGCTTGTGTATTTGACCTCTATTGCCAATTCGTTCGACATATATCGACCGTTATCATAGGAGACAATGACCTGTCAATGAAAGGAGGACGGAATCATCAGACCAAATCACCCAAACCCGCATCTTCAACTTAAGCAAGTAAGAATAACTAACCATTTTAATGACAAGAATTAATGATAAGGACAATAGAAAAGACCTCTTGTCCTTTATTATGAAATACAAAAAAGACTCAGGCCAAAGTCATACCATGAAGAATCGATTTTCTATCTATGAATTTTGCCTTGTGTCTACTACGTTAATAGCGTACTTACACATACTTTATAAATGTTTACATTTCAAATTGACCTCTACACTACCTCAGTATCCACATGGTCTAACAAAACTTGTGTGCAATGAATAAAATTGTGACTGCGGCTAACCAACCCAATATTTAAATATTTCATTTCACATTTCGGTTTTCCATTTAAGAAAAAAAACTCCTAATGTAATAAGGCACCCCGTCGCTGGTGTGTATAGTTTTCTCCATTTACCTTAGACACGGAATGGTGGTTAGCTTAGGGGTACGTTGCTATCAGTGTTACACCCCGCATACACGGTGCAACTTGTTAACACAACATGTTGCCCCCAACGTGTTGGCTGCATCGTGTAAACGAAACAAGTTGTACAACTTTTGTTGCGCCCAACATGTTGCACTGCGTAAACAAAACAAGTTGTACAACTTTTGTTGCACACAACATGTTGATACAACTGACTTCAGAATAGAACAGGTTTTATTTCTCACAACATAATGTGGCAAATCAGCCAAGGGACGATGGAGTGGGTCATAGAAGAGGGAGAAAGGGAAGCTAAGCAAGAATTAAACAGTATTTCATGAGATGGAAATGGGTGAATAACCTGCGTTTCAGTTGTCCATAACATTTCTCCTAACATATAAAAACATTTTGTTGTTGCTCCAACTGAAAGTGCAGTTGTGCGACCCAGCTTTACAACAAGACAGGTTCCTCAGAACGAGTTGTGTTCAACATGTTGATACAACATGTTGCACCATGTATATGGGGCATCACAAAATGCAGCTGTCTCATAACGTTTACAGGTTACAAATGGGTCACCACCTGCATTTGGCGAACCCTAACCTTGTTAAAAAACCTCATTTATCTGCTCACCGCGAAATAAATTATCATAAATAAGATATAGTCACGCCCTTAAGGCTTAAAGATACCCTAAAACCGGTCGGCGAGGCTATGTGGAAGCTTACTAAGTTACACTTGCTGCTGACGTCAAACAAGTGTATAGCAAATGTGCTACGGCCGACCAAGCTCCAAATTGCGCTCTTGGAACAATGCAAACCACTGTCAACGACTTTATAAATTCCGATGCAAAACAAAGTGGGCTAAACAAATGTGTAACACACAAGCCTACTTGCTACCGCGCTAGAATCCTCTCTGCTTATCGGGAGGTATGTTGAGAGATTGCAAAAGCAGTTAGTGTCACTGGATAATTTTAGGTTTAGTATCCAAATACAAAAAGAACCAGGTTGATGGTGTTTCCCTGTGTTCTGGCGCACTAGCGTCACTCTATGAAATACCAGGCTAGGCCACTTTACTTGCGGCGGAAGTCATAGGGAAAAAACATCACACTTTTGTCTAAAAGAGCGATAAAATTCGTAATATGAGAAAATAACGACATCTATACATTCTTGTCAAAGAAGCTGCAAAAAGCCTTCTCCCCCTGCAGAAATGATGATCGCAACAGCTTTTACAATACAGATATTTTACTTCAGAAGTGGTTTTCGCCGGGTGATGTTGCCAAGATTGAAACCTCTCTGATGTATGATATGCATTTAAAGCATAAACCAACAGTCCGGAGAAACTAACAATAGTTATTTTGAAATAGCAACTAAAAAATTATAGTTGCATGCACTGGCACAAGAAATAGTATAAAGCAAACAATCTGATCATAACTTCGCCTTTAAATTGCTTAGTTCTTACCGAAGCCTCTTAAAGAGACATAGTGTGTATCTAACGATTCAAAATATCAAGAATTCAACAAACCTTTATTAGGACATTCTTTGGTTTATGGCCTCGGCTTGAGACAAAGGATAGACTTTTCAGGGCTTTCATATAATCCTGGTAATGTGCGATACCATGTACGATAAACGTAGAGCCTCTTCTCTCTCCAGTTAATCCATATCTCTTTAAAACAGATTTCGGAATATGAATATTTTCACCATCTAAGATGTCCGGTTCCACAGATATAATAGCCAAGTCTAGTGTATTTACGCAACCGTCGATTGAAATTTCAATTCCGTTGCAGATATTCAAGCCCTTGATGGCTCCAGAAGACGACTTTACCGCCTGTTCACACTTGCCTGCTAATGTTATCTGTGGGCCACCTTCTTTCAAAACTTTGACTGACAGGTCAACCTCAGGCATTACTGTGTCATCTACTTGCATTGAAACTTTGATGATTCTTTTCCCTGGAGTCCCATAAGGCCTGGTATTGTAGTAAGCAATTCCTTGTAGCATTTCTTCGACATCGGAAATTGTTCCTCTGCCGCTGATGTATATAATACTTGATCGGTGAGCATAAGACACCTCAAAACC
The DNA here is from genome assembly GCA_010016065.2 of Carybdea cf. marsupialis auct. non (Linnaeus, 1758). Lineage (NCBI taxonomy): Eukaryota > Metazoa > Cnidaria > Cubozoa > Carybdeida > Carybdeidae > Carybdea > Carybdea cf. marsupialis auct. non (Linnaeus, 1758). Next base: position 11,828 of record JAAAKL020009349.1, read on the forward strand.
CTCCGCTTGAGGCACGGAGAGGGATAAGCTCTCCCGACACGACAAAAGGCAGTCGACATCCTGAAAGAAACGAAAGAAATGAATAAAATTACGCCAATAAAAATATGGCACTAGTATTATATTTCTTTACCTGCTGCTTGTTTTAGTGGCATCTTTGCTAAAAGCGGCGATCCCAAACCGAAATTTAATCTACTTGTAAACTCTCAACATCACCCAAGCAAGGTCTCTGAATAAACTTTGCCTTATCCTTTGCCTCCCATTGATACCAATTGGCCAAACAGCTCTCAGTACGGATTCTCACCATTATCGGTGAGTAATGCGCACCCAGATTCTGAAGTGATACTGACATTGCCGATTTGCTAAAATTGCTGTTAACATTTTATACAGAAAGTCTCACCCAACATTACAACTTGTAGTAAAGTCTATCTTGTAAGACGATCAACAAGTTGTCAAATTTACATCTTCTTCATCCATCTGACATTAGATGCTAGGGGGTGTAGAATCAAGCCCAGTTTCATATATTCCTATTAAATAGCAGGATCAGTTATCACGATTTTGGGCTGATGCGTGACTATAAGTTGGAAGAACGTTATGCGTACATCGAAAGGGGCTCATGGTAGGGCGTAATCATGACGTCATAGTAGGCAAGTTTTTGAAAATCATTGGTGGAAAATACTTTACAATAAACCTGGGGAAAAGTCAGAACATTGCTAAAGATTGAGGAAGCCTCCCCTCCTCCTTGATCGATTGATAAGTAAGGCCTAAGTCTTGCTACTTTCCCCACGAAAAACTGATGTTATACGTGACATAGGCTTAACCATGGGAGGGATGGGAAAGGCTGCCCATTACTTCTGGCTACCATTATTTCCCTAGCTTTTGGAGTTTAATTGTCAAGAGAAGGTCTGTGTACTAAATCATTTTATTCCTGGGTCGCTTCCTATATTTTTCAGGTGAGAACGTTACTGAAATGATATTGAAGTTGTTGTAATGTTGTTGTAAGAGCGGTAATGCCTTATTAATATACCAAGTCAACTTCATTGGACAAAACCCGGAGACTTACTGCGAATCTTAAGTAGCTTTTCCTGTTATTCATAATTTTGCGATACTGGAATATCAGGTGTATCGGAAGAGATATCATTATTGATATAGGCTAATAATTACACAAAAACTAATTCCATAGCGATTAAATAACAGAAAATCTTAGAATAGTCATTTCTAATACAGCTTCGATATAGGAACAGCTTTTAAATCTTGACTGCGAAGAAACAGAACTTACCATAATTAAAAAACTACATCTGGTACACACGACTTACACAACTCGATCTAAAATTTCTACTGTTGTACCAAGTGGTACCGGCCATTACTAACTTACCTCTCTTGACGAAACGGCTCCCTCGCGAAGTACAAGGCCGCTCAGTCGTCCATGAAAGTAGTCTGTGTATTTCTGTTGAGTGCCTAGCCATCGCCCACCAATAACATATTTCGGTTGAATGTGTAGCTGATGGCTATGTGTGAATTGCTTTGAGTAAAACGGCTCGATACTGCCTCCGTCCACATATAACTGCAAGGAAAACAAAGTTAACGATTAACTGCAAGCGGTGAAATTTTGTATTTTAGCTCTCAAAATATGCCGCGGGAGTCGACCTGTACCGCAACGGATGCCGCAGAAAATCCTTTCTCCTGCAGCTGCGGGTCACCAGGGGTTTCCTTTTCTTCCATCAAACCCGTGAAAATCATCTCCTAATCTTCGTTTCAATTCCTTGCTCTATGGAAATCGGATAACCATAGTTTTGAATTGGGCACAAAATGTTTGCTTATCACATTATGCTGTCAAAGCAACAAAATATTGGCGTAGGACTTAAAACCAAATTCTAGGGGACAATATTAGAAATCATTAGAAAATAAGAATTCTCAAATTCTAAGATCCTACAGAAGACCCTATAATTTCATCTGTCAGTCATTGTGTTATTTCATTATATCCTGGCGCCAACCAAGTGAACCTCACTATAACTATCAGCCACAACAAAATTGGCTTTGTCTTGCGTCAATTTCGGCGACCCCTTTTTCTAATGTAAAGTAAAAAATTGACGCATTGGAATGTGTTGCGTTGATGCTGAAAAGCGATAGAATGAAAGTCAAGAGTGAGTGAACAAAGCTCTCCAGATTCGCAACAAACTACTAATTAAACGACCGCAGATTATGCATGCATCATAGTAGCCACTATTACTCAAACCCAGGCTTCTTTCTCCTTTATGAATGATTTGTCTCACTCAAACGAGCAAATTTAATAAGCGCCCGATTTTCAAAATGAGGCTCTGCTCCGTACTCATCAAATTCACCTTGCTTACTTTCTCTTTTCTTCTATTTCCTCATCAGAGCTTTACCTTCAAACTAATATAACCCATGGGTGGAGTTTTGTCAATGACATGGTAACACTGGGGGACGGACGCGATGGACTTGAGTGGCAGTGCAATGGAAAATGGCAGAGCCAATCGCGACCTGCGAAAACTATTCTCGTAACAGTGAGTTGCATTGTGAAAGGTTGGTTTGATTAGGTTACGTTTATCTTATCTACTTTCTCTACAAAGCTAAGGTGAGATAGTTGTCTTTACCCAAGATCGCAAGTCCTTACCCAAGATGACTTACTTCCGCTTTGTTTTGTAATCAGACTTCCAACTTTGTCAAACACCTAAATCTACGACGTTCGGTTATAAAATGTATGATGCGTATTATAGAATCAATCGTGGTCAATCTTTCAGATTTCTTACAGTTTACTAATCAACTTTGTTGTGGCTGTGTCATTCCTTGCGATGTTTTAGATTGTAACAACCCTGATTTTTCAGAAAGAGACAAGTAAAAACACATTTAAAGTACCACAATGTAGACTTCAGTCCTTCTACCGTAAATGATTATCCTGACAAAAATACCTGAACGTTGCAATTTTCCACCGACAAACTGACATGGTGCCACTTTCCATCTCCAACTTGGGAATTCCATTGACGATTGACTTGACATTTTCCATTGTCCTTGTTCATAACAAAGCCGAGTTGTGGTAGCTCATCTCTTGCATTATAAGCCAAGTATAATCCAACATATGTGTAGTTGGAATTCATCCCACTGGACCAGGACAAGAGGAACTGTACTCCGTCACGCCGGTGTGCTTTCACCCAAGACCCAATCGTAAAAACTCTGTACCAATTCAAAGAAATAAAGGATGCCGGTACTCGCACTGCTGTTTTCCCATCGAATTTGTAGTCAACATCACCTGAAAAAATAGAAAGTAGAGAGTATTTAGTTGCGATGGTGAAAGGAAAGGAAGATATTAGCAGAATGGTAATATTC
>JAAAKL020009350.1:0-15169 GCA_010016065.2 Carybdea cf. marsupialis auct. non (Linnaeus, 1758)
CTCTTATGCCGAAGGCTACAGCAACTCCGTATGTAGATTCACTGACACAATACGCTCTTATGCCGAAGGCTACAGCAACTCCGTATGTAGATTCACTGACACAATACACTCCTATGTCGAAGGCTACAGCATCTCCGTCTGTAGATTCACTGACACAATACACTCTTACGTCGAAGGCTACAGCAACTCCGTATGTAGATTCACTGACACAATACGCTCTTATGCCGAAGGCTACAGCATCTCAGTCTGTAGATTCACTTACACAGTACACTCTTATGCCGAAGGCTACAGCACCTCAGTCTGTAGATTCATTGACACAATACACTCTTATGTCGAAGGCTACAGCACCTTAGTCTGTAGATTCACTGACACAATACACTCTTATGTTGAAGGTTACAGCAACTCCGTAAGTAGAAACACTGACACAATACGCTCTTATGCCGAAGGCTACAGCAACTCCGTATGTAGATTCACTGACACAATACGCTCTTATGCCGAAGGCTACAGCACCTCAGTCTGTAGATTCACTGACACAGTACACTCTTATGTCAAAGGCTACAGCACCTCAGTCTGTAGATTCACTGACACAATACGCTCTTATGTCGAATGCTACAGCACCTCAGTCTGTAGATTCACTGACACAATACACTCTTACGTCGAAGGCTACAGTACCTCAGACTGTAGATTCACTGACACAATACACTCTTATGTCGAAGGCTACAGTACCTCAGACTGTAGATTCACTTACACAATACCCTCTTATGTCGAAGGCTATATTCCTCAATAGTCTTTAAAGTGCCTTACCGTCTTTAACCCAAAAGTAGGGAAAGGATGATATCAATGTCTGATTATCGTGGGTATTTTACTTGTATGATGTTAGCTTGATGCAAATGATGACTAACAGCCGTTACATTGCTCGATCAATTCTTCAGTTTTCACTGGCATTTCAATAAACACTATCATGATAAACACTAACCATTTAACGTGAAAACGTTACGGTGATAAAAATAAAATAGTGAATTTTAGGGCCTCGGAATCTAAAGGGGAGGGAGGGTGGTGAACTAAAGCTCGCCTTGGAGCTCCAAGAACCCTGCGGCACAGTTAAGATCAACACCCGGTTGTGCATTTGCTCAGAACATCATCTATATACTGGATATTTGCCATCTCGTCACGCAATACTGATAACAAGAATATCTACTCAAGATACCCACTCATACAACGATATCCTTTGTTCTTCTGTATTTGAGTGAATACTGACAATCTACCAGGTCCTTCCGCTTCAGTCACAACCCACAAAATGAACTAAAGAGCACATAAGAAGGTGCTATACCTACCAGGGAGTGATCGTTGAAATAGGTACTGATGTAGTACCCCGAGATAAGCTTATCAGCGATGGGTTCCGCTACTTGTGCCACTATACCAGGTTCCTCTACAAGTTAAAAGAGGCCATGGTGACAATGTAACTTGTCATGGGGTTAGTGTGCCATGATCTAACATTGCTGAGCTATAATTAGTATCAGAGTCCTACCCTCAAATCCCATGTGCGCTAACGTCTGCAAACGAATACACAAAACAAGGTTTCAAAACACCCACCAATGCATGTCCGAATTTAAATGTACTGATATAGTACGTTGAAATTCTAGCATCCGCTATTGGTTCAGATATCTGGGCAACAACTCCATGGATATCTAAAGAGAGGGAGATGAAACGAGGCTGTGATGGTACTAAATCTTGGGTTAGTGTCGGTAGTATTACATTATTACTGGAAAACACCGTCCTGTCCAGGGCCATTAGTAAAGGTTATATTACTCTGACATGGTTACGTCTCATGGGTAGTGGTTAAATTTGGGGAGGGGGTAAGGAGGCCATGGTCATAGATTGTGTTTCCCTTCTCTTCTTTTGAAGTTTCGCTGTTCCGGAACCGAAAAACCCAACCAATACACTGCTTACACAACTTATACAATTTCCCCATTAAAACCTCTTTCTAATGACACCTTGGTCATAGGGATTCTCTTGATTAGAAAACTGTCTGATGTTTAGCGTATATAATTTGTAAAGTCTAACTAAGACGTCCCGGCATGCAGTTGCGAGAGTACACCTGAGCGTTATCTACAATAGAAAAAAGGTATAAGACAATCTTAAAAAACGAAAAGTTTCTAACCAGTAAGGGTAAAGAAGAGAACCTTAGAAGCAATGAAATGAAGCCAATTAATAATTTCTTCAATTCACATTTATGATTCGACTTTGGGAACATAGACCGTTATTGAGCATAGAGATTGGAAATTACTGGGTACCATGTTACCATACGTCCTTCTAATACATCCACCCTCTTTTCCTCGCCGTGTACGCAACGATGGCCACATATTCAAGTTGGTCTGTCAATCCTTGGCCCTTAATGATCTGTAGGCCTATTGAATATTGAATCCCGAAACTGGCAGAAGAAGATCCACGACTCCTCTTGGGTCAAATCTACTCCCGTGTTCTTATTGCTAACATGACAGCATTCATGGCCAGTGTGAAGCAAAAGGCCTGCAAGCTGAGACGAGTGAAGCACCATCGAAGGGCAGAATGGTGGTGCAAAGAATATCCATCCTTTGAAAGTCGACAAATGATCCCCATGCAAGGGGCCTTTGATCAAAATCCTTTGACGATCAAGGCTTGTGCCAGAACAGATTTTCGTGACTCCAATACAAAATAGTGTATCCAGTCGAAACGCGGCATACCTAATCAACAGGATCAGCGGCTAGATATAATAGCTCGTGTGCATTAATTTCACTGAAATCTTGAAAATTGAGTAGTCGCTTTCCTATTTAATCCTTTCCCCTGAAAGGAATTTTTGAAGTTCTAAATGGGGTTTGAACGTCCTTGCAGCCACACCCAAATCTCAATACAATGCGTTTAACTGGCTTAAAACACAATAAACGTGTACCATATGATCTTTAGACCAATAGCTACTTGTTTCACTTGATCACACGATCGCACTTTCATAAATCCATCAGTAGAAATTATGTTACGTCACCATAAAATCTCCAAAAAAAAGATAAGAAAAAGTCTAACAAAATTTTCTGCTTTTAAACTTCTATTTTGTCATTTCTTTACATACATTAATAGTGTTTTCTCTATGAATTAAGATATTCAGGATATTCCCGAACGAAAAAAAAAGAGAAGCATTTATACAATCTTATGAGTACGGTATTGAAAGGGTGCAATAATGTATTTTGACGGAATGGTCAAAACTAAATGTTAGGAAGGTACCGTAAATTTCAATCTCAGGATTTATGTTAATGAAAAATCCGGAAGAGAGACACAATAATACACTTTGTTCTGCTAAGAGTAGTACTAGGAACACCCAACAGTTTCCATCAGTCAGCCTTTATTTCAAGTCACTTGTCTTACCCTTGGCGACCATTCTTAGCCTTAGCTTCGTTCCGATTTCCATCTTTATGCGGTCTGCCCTCTATGTGTTGAGCAAGTTTGTACAGTGGCAGTTATTCGACTTTTGTAGCCAATGAGTCCATCTACAGTGGATGTGTTCTTTGTGAAAATGTATCCTCTGGTATTCGAAGGGCATGTTCAACCAGCTTAACCGAGCTTCTTCGGTTGAAAGAGAGGCAGTGTTATACATTGTAGAAAAAAAGCCTTCTTTGATAGGAGGCCGTTTTGAAATGGATGCCAACTGATGATGCCCCATGTTTATCAAAGGCCTCATTAGGAGATGTCCAGCTGTTTAAGGTGTATACCATAATCAAAAGATAAGGGGAATTATACACTCTTATTCGCTTAGCAATCCACGAATTCAGATCTTCCAAAATCAAGGAAATACAATGTGAAAGTAAATTACGTTATCGTCAGATCGCTATGGCTCATGTGTTACAATAAGACGCCAAGTTTCGAGTCCAAATTACGTTGAACTATTATATTTTCTTTCACGTATCTCATTAGACTTGACATACCAAACCCATTTGAAACCTCTTTGTAACAATGCATGGGCTTTAAAATAAATTTTAGAAGTGAACTCCAGGAGCATTCGAGGATTTGAAGCTTAATATTGAACTCAATTCCGGGGTGGTCAAACACAATCCCCTGAACAGACTAGATGCCAACACTAGGCTTGATGAAAATAAGAGAAACAAAGGAGCCCTTCCAATACACAATCCAAAATATCCAGGATTTCCAGCAGCGAAAACAAATACCTTGGAGGATTCCAGGGCTTGAAGTGGAAGTGACCACTCTACCTGTATTCTGTTTTTAAGGAGACTGATCAACTTTGCGAAATCAAAATTTTGGCACCACGGCAATTACGAATACTTGTACTACTAGTGAAAAACAAGTATCGCTCTTTAAGGCGCTTTTGGTTCCTCAAACATACCTACCTGGTATAAAATGGATGATGATGATATTATGTAGGTCATAAAAATTTGTTTTTATCCAAAACTAAACACTTATCGGTCATTGTACCCTTTAGTAGACTGTAACAACACAGTGTATGACTCAACTGGGCACGACCTTGAAAATTCAGATACCATTTAACTTTGTAGCATATACATGGCGATCTCAATTAGTGGGCCTATTCACCATAGCGCTGGCTCTGAAGCTGGGGGCCTATTTAGAAATTGGTACTGTTGATTATAAGATCTCTCTGATCTCACATTAAACAGTCAGAATGCCATGGCTGAAATGGTTAAACAGATAAAAATATTATTAGATACTATTTTTGGTTACCTGATCCTTATCAAATGTAGTTGGGACACATTTTCACGGGAAGTTAAGGATATGTAGCACTGCCAACTGCTTAATATTTCTTGGTATTGGGCAATTCTGCCACAAATTCCTATTTCATCTCAAAAATCCCTGGTTCATATTGAAGAAAACTTATCAGCTCAAACTGGTGTCTGTTTCTTATCAACGGTTAATCGATGAAGTTTATGTATCATGTGTCAGATTTGAAGAAATGATTTGGAATCAGTAGGCCCCCAAGCTTCCCTGCCAGCACTATGGTGAATAGGCCCGCTAATTAAGATCGCCATGAGCATACACTATTTTAGCAAAATTGCCTAACGGCTGCAAGAATACAACCCACCCTTGCTCTCTCTTGTGCGAAGACTGCAACTGTCGCTGCACAATGTCCACTAGTATAAAGCATCCAACTCTCATGCTCTGATTGTATTCAACTTGCATAAACGTCAATCGTGACCTTTTTAGTGACACCAGCGTACTTGTCATCGAAATTGCTGAGAACGGAACACCTCCGAAAATTTGTGGGAGGGGGCACGCCATCCAAACGGTTGAGAAAGAGGGCCGAAATCGTAAGTGGCTCTTTCCGACGATTTTCCGTTGCATACAATTCATTGTCGCACTTTCATCGGGAAATGCTGCTGATGCTCTTAGACGGTATATATACTGTGTTTACATCATTCTTTGGCTATCTATATTAGGATACTCACCAAATCCAAGTGGGCTATCGCCTATCCTGATCATCCTCCAGCACTCTGTCGAGGTGTAGAGCGTGTTACTTGGAAACCTATGGCAGTCAAAAGGCGAAGTTAACGCAGGAAATGGGGACTCTCGCTGAACATAACTGTTGAAAAGTAGACTCCAGAAATATAAATGGCAATAGACCGACCAGAGGGCACCGTTTGTTGCATATCGTCTTTTCGTTGTCAACCGGGAACTATTTTCTTATTTATCGCTGTTGATGTGCTCATACCTGGTACAAAAACTCCCTACTTACGTATATCGCTTATCTTAGCAGTCAAAGTTTCCTCCCAGTTTAATTTTTGAGTACTCTCTTATATTACTATCTCTTTCTCTTATATGAACAATTTTTGAAAACTCATTGCAAAAACTGGGCCACAAATTTCTGGTATCGTCAGCAAGATAAAGTCTTTAACCAATCGATCAACTTATCAATGTACGAATGAAGCAATCAACCATACAAGTCAATCAATCGACTGATCGATTAATCAATTAACCAATCAAACCGTTGCAAAATCGATGAAACAAGACAGCAGTCAATCGGTGAATCAGCCACAAAAGTAAGCAATATGTCGATCGGAAAATCAATCAATTAATCAATAAATAATCTATCCATGAGGTACTCTAGAAATCCTTCAATTCTTCGACTAATCAATCAATCATCCAACTAAAAAAATGATCATCACAAGGGAGTTCACCCAGATTAAACTAGCAGCGGTTACTGCGGGAATGACACACGGTCTAAAAATACCCTAAACGTTGCTAAAGCACACGATGTCGATCTCATCCCCTCTTCAAACCGGGCTCGGGTTCACCTTAAATCTTTGCATTTCATTAAGCCCTAAATCAAAGTGCATCTGTGGGAAGCACAAAAGCCCAAGTCACATCCACAATTTATTGGGCATGTTATTGAGTACTTTACGGTCAAAACATTTAGAAAGTACTTATTTTCGGATTTTCAGATTTTCGGATTTCGGATTTTTAGATTTTCGGCATCTGACACCATTAAGAAGAAAAGAAATCCTGAAAATTCTGAACTCAAGTACTCGAAAGCATTCAAAACACGAAACTATGAATCATTCTCAACTAAGTAAAACTTCCGTAAAATATCAAGTCTCGCTATTACAATAACAGAAACCGTCAAAATCCTTAAAAATATAATCCGAATTAAAGGATATTGTTCTGATACCCTATTCAGCAAATAAGGAATCCAAAATCTTGACCCAGCCCATACAGGTAATCTGCTACGTGCAAACACTTACTTTTCCAAAGCAGCAGTGCTTAGAACAAATGATATATCGCCATTGACCACAGAAAAATGAAAGAATGTTTCATCGTATTCAGTCGGGTCCACTGATTCGTTATCAACGGCTCGCAACTCCGGAAAAAACATCAGCTCAAGCAATAGGTGAGTCACATTTGGTAGAAGTGACGAATCCAAACCCGTGATATGATACTTTGTACCTGGACTAACAAAGGGATGAATCACCGGCCTCATTGATCCTGCAAGAAGCGAGAGAGAAAATATTGCGTTAAAACGACACTATTTCGACAGGGTTGAAATTACTAACGTGATAAAGCCATCGGTAATGTTGAGTTCTTAACTGTTAAATAGATTGCAAATCAAAGCCAATCGATTAATCTACTCGAATTTGCTACATTGCTACTAAGTTAGTATTTACAAAGTCTAGTCAGTCCAATCTGATTGCTTCATAAATGAAAATAAAATTGAGCAAAATTTATTCAGAAAACGCAGCCGGATTACAAAGCAGCTGCCAAACACTGTTAATGTATCAGTGCTCATTGTACATTTCTTTTATCTGTCCAACAGAGAGGGCCGACATCAAAACCGTAAGTCGCAGCAAATGTTTGCGAAAGCCTGTTACTTTTCTATATTTCCATATCAACTGAAAGTGCTTGCGTTGAAAAGTAGCCAAGTAGCTAGGAACTTGTGTAGCTGGATATTTAAGATAAATAAACTTTTAACTAGGCAGGGTATCAAACTTCGTTTGCAATACATACGTATCTTGGGGTTACGTTTTAGCTGATTCCAGGGCAATACAGTATAGAATTATTTAACACGAGCTGGCACACTTCTTTGCCATACAAAACCATACAAGCAGTTTCATACAAATCATTGTGTGATTTGATCACTGATCTCTAGAAAAGACTGGATCGCACAGCATCAAGCATTGTTTCCAACAGCGAAAAAGTGTAGTCATGTGCACTGGCCCCAATTAATTAAAATAGCGCGAGAAGGTGCACCCTGTTGCGTAACATTGTTTGTAAGCCTTCTTTTCACGGGGGCTGGAATGGCGTCCAACGACTGACCTCACTTTCCAACGGTCCTCCAGTGTTATTTAGAGAACAGTGGGTTTGATCCAGATATTGGACCAGGCTCGGGTCTAAGTATGAATGGAAGCCTTGAATTCAACTGCGGCGACAGCATTTACGAACTGATATAGGGTCATAATGGCTCAAGGGCAAATAAGAGGGAACCACACGGAGATACCAGTTCCAAGTACAACAACTTCCGTAGAAGTTCTCCCTTGTATTAGATACTGCACCACATAAGGTAAATTTGTCTCTCGCCCTGAATCCAAGCGGTGTTATACAAGCACAATTCAATTTACGAACAGGGCACCAGATACACCAGTGGCAAAAATCCTAATCATGAACTGACACAAAAGACCAATCCACTTGGTCATATGAGTACACGAAATTTTACGTCACATTGAGTAATCTTGATCATTGTTATAGACTTAAAGTTACATAGATATTGCTATCATAACACTACTTGGAGTTGACTTGATATACACCTGAGGTTTGCTTGATGAAAATGGTGCTGCCAAGAAGTCTTGAAACATGCAGTACTTACATTACATTACATTACATTACATTACATTACAGAATACAATTTTTTTCATTACCCTAAAAAACATTACCACATGCTTTCTATCTACTTCTACCAACTGTAACTAGAATCGTTTTAGAGAAGAGAGGATTTGAAAATATCAAGTTAGAAGAGATACTAGCGAAAAGTGAAAATGTCACCACCTGGATACGACCTATGGACAGCATGATGGGCCGGATGGCAGCCCTTCCATGGTCAAATCACATGACACGGAGAGGCTGTTCTCGAATATTGCGTAGAGCTGGATGCGATGTGCACCAGTGGAGTATCAGGAACTAATGTTGCGACTAGAGAAAGGTGAACTATGTTATCACCGGGTCACCCTAGCTCAGTTGGTAGAGCAGCACGCCGCGAATTTTTTCATCGCCCCAATAAACATTACTACATGCTTTCCACTTAACTCAACTTAATGTAACTAAGAATTGAGAACGAGAACCATGTAAATAGGAATGCCATGAATATAGCCTACCTGTTTGACTTTCCTCGTTTATCGTGACAGATTTTTTGCATTCACCTATCTTTTCATGGTTTTCATTAAAAATTTTGAAATAGCGACTCAAGCAGTTGATTGCATCTTCGAAATTGGGTTCCTGAACCTGCAGAGAAAATATGTTGGGTAGGTATATTAACTGACGAAATGAAAATTTATATATTTATATTTTTATATGTGTATATATAATAAAGGTGAAGAAAGTTAAATTCCAGAAGCTCGCCATAAGCAAGAGCCTGGCTACTTTCATGTGTTGACTCTCTATGTAACTGGAATACATAAATGGAAAGCGATATAGAGAAACACTAACAATAAAACACAAAGATGTGCAACTCTGAGTTTCACGTTTTCACGATCGTAACGCAGATGTCACAAGTCACTTTACACCACACATACTTAATTGACACCAACAAAGTTACGAACAATGAGACGACTTACTTGAGGGCAATTTGACACTAGTTCAGTTCTCTTTGAACTCTTTGTCGGCTTTAACAGAAAAAGATCTTCTTCTAAACAAAGCTTTCACCGTTCCTCGCCACATGTGTACGGTTCAGCTTGTTTACGTATTGTCCATTGTATTTCGTAACTGATGTTTCTTGTTGTCAGATTTCAAATGTGTTTTGATATTTCCGTCTCTGCTTTGTAGTGCAGTTTGTTGAAGGATTTCGTAACTGTATCTTTCTTTAAATGCGCCCCACCCTGCAATACCTTTATAGTGTTTGCTCTTGCTTTAATATTCAACCTACTCTAGCAAACATATGTCACAGAGAAAAGTTATATACATTTCACCTTCTCTACCATGTTTTGTGCGATCTTTTCTTTTAGTCAGTTTGTACTGGTTTCTCATGAGTGTCTCATAAAAAGAGTGCAGGGTGCTAAAAAGTTTATTTTTCGTGGCATATTAATTTGTTGGTTTTAAGATCTCAAGCGTGAAACCAGAAAAATTTCATGCCGCGGAAATGTCATGCAAGAAAATTTCAAGCTGTTCGTTATGTTATAATACATGTTATATAGGTACATTGGTTTTTATTTATATGTGTATTGTTTCATAAAGGCGTAATTTCTGGAAACTATTAATGCGTTTCTCGTCGTATTCTTTTCCCATACTTTGGAAACAATAAAGATATGTTCTGCCTACCATGATATTTTATTGAAGGTCCGATCGCCTACTCTCTGTTGAAGCGCCAAGGGCGTGAGTGTCACAGATACCGTCGCGAAAACGTGAAACTCGGAGTTCCAAATCTCCGCACGTTATATTTAGTGTTGCTCTCTATAACTAGATATAAATATATGTATCAGGGTGTTAACTAGGATTTCAGGGCTTTGGCCGGTCACTCGATTTTGGGAAATTCAAAGATAATTTGTGGTCCAAAAATTTTTGTTGGTTAAATTTGTAAATCCCCTTCTTCCATTCGAACTCATCCAAATCGCTCTAAAATCTTGTTGCAAAAAACTTTTTTTTCTCTTGTTAAATTCACCATCCTAGCAAATACCACAAAACAACCATCACACAACCTGCCTGAAAAAGAAATATGCAAAAACAATAATATCGCATGCCATCATCACACAAGTAAAACACCCTTGTTGTTCAGAAACACAGTTTCATTTGTGGGTTTAATCGTTTAAGGTCATCGACGAACTATTCATACTCCTCATTTTGAAAGTTGGATGGGCTTTCTGTTGAAATGAGCAACAGGCTGTCAAGAGAGGACTCGGCCAACTGGTTTTGCAATCGGGTTTTCACCAACTTCATCCTTGAAAACAACTTCTCTACGCAGGCAACACTCAGAGGAAACATAAGCGACAGTTTATGAAGGAAGACGCACCCCGAATACAGATATCTGCAAACGAAATCATCAGATAACGTCTACCAAATAATCCGTTATTAAAAAACATTTTCATATTTTATAACACTAATAAACTTGACAAAATAACTGGGATAAAATTTCACAAAATTGTACTAAGCAAACCAAATTAAATCGAAGAAGGGTGAATCAAACCTAATCAACCAAATGGAAACAAAGTAAGCGACCTACGAAAAAGTAACCACTCGGAAAGAGCGAACCCAAAAAAATTAAATGAAGCAAAATCAAACGAAAAACAAACCAGAAAATAATCTGCTCCTCGCCATTTTTACTCCAGCTACCTCACGGTCTTCGCAGCTGCTTTCAGTAATAAATGAATGTCTTTAAAGTGAGGTCGGTCTTGCGGATCATACTGCCAGCATTTTTGCATTATATCATAAACTTCGGTGGGTGTACCTGTGGGCGCAGGCATTCTATATCCTTGCTCAATTTTTTCTCGAGCTTGCTGTAAGACAAAGAAGAAAAATTCTAACGATTAGTCCAAACCTATATTCTTTTCTCTAATCAAAAATTTACAAGTCCATTCAGCATCAAACACTAGTTTATAGGGAGGAAAGGAGGAGCGATCACTTCGCAAATCATTGGTAAGGGAGCAGCGAAGGCAAATTCTGGACTGTCAACAAGGCCATGTTCATTACTCAAGAAACATTCAAGAAACAGTCAAGAAGCATTAAAGATACGCTCATGAAACATTCAAGAAACATTCAAGAAACGTTCAAGAAACATTGAAGATACGCTCACCAAACATTCAAGAAACATTGAAGATACGCTCACGAAACATTGAAGATACGCTCACGAAACATTTAAGAAACATTCAAGAAACAGTCAAGAAACATTCAAGATACGCTCACGAAACGCTCAAGAAACACTTACGAAATACATTCAAAAAACGCGCAGAGGCTCAACGTAGCAGGTAAAACAATGATATTCTCTCAACTCAATAACTGCATTTTCCATTGTAAATGTTGCCCTCAAATTAAAGTTGCACAAAGGGAGTGGGTAAAGAACATTAATAATGCTGCCTACAATAAACACCCAGTCTAGTCTAGTCTAGTCTAGTATCATACATTCGAGCAGAATGTAGGTGAACATTGTCACTTAGATCTTGCTACATTGGTCATTTGTGGGGTTACGCGCACTTCCAGACACAGCAAATAACCTTAAATGTCGCGTTCAGGATATGGAAGCTTACGACATACCCTGTTGCTCCATCCGGGATATGGTGTGTTTCCAAGCGAGAATATTTCGTACAGTAAAACTCCAAAACTCCACACATCACTCTTGGTTGTGTATTGTTGATATTGCCATACTTCCGGTGCTGTCCATTTAATCGGAATTTCTTTCGTTGTTTGAATTGTGTAGATACCTGCAATGAGACAGAAAACAGCGTCTGTTAACGAAGGGATTTCACAATACTTTGATACTAGTGATAAAATATTCAGATATTGAGGGATGTAAAAACGATTACAAGTTCAGATCTACCGCTCAAAATATTTTGTGGTTCTGATACATCCTATCAATAATGTGTCACAGACCAATACAAAAAGGTGTTCTTCAATGATCTTTTCTTATCTCTAATTCTTTTGCCTTAAGTTCTGTAGGGCACTGACAACGCAATAGGAATTATTAGTCCTACAAAGGAGGATCGCGGCAATTGATACATCAACAAAGAAACGTAGTAACCTGGACATGACAAATCGAGGCGAAATTGACAAGATTTATTCCTGATATTGATGCCCTCGTTTGAAAGCAACAAGTTCAAGGATCTCATTGAGATGAAGATTTCTAATTATTTATTGTTGAGTTTTGAATAATAGTGACGTCAAATAAAGACATTTTGTGATTAAAAATGCTAAGCTACGTTTTTCGCAAGGGTTCTGTCAAGAAGTGGGGAGGGGTAACGAAACATTCGGATGGCGCATACAGTGGGGTATAGCACTTTTAGCAAATTTCCATAACTTGTTGCTTTTGCTTTCCCTTCGCATCTGTGCAAACATGGGCCTCAAATGGGCACCCTAAGAGGGAAAGGGAAATAACGACCATAACGATTTTTGGAGGAGAAGAAATGGACTATATTATATGAAATTTTTCCAAGCGATAAATGCGTGGGCAGATTTTTGTTTTCCCCAACCCCCAAAAGGGGGTGGCGAATCCCATCCACTCTACCGGGGGCTAATCCGACGTTTCATTGCAATTTAATGGGCTAAGGGGAGGAACGAGCAAGCAGTTTTGGCCCTGGGGAAAAAGAGAAAATAAAGTTTGAGAAGCACTGGCACTAAAATGCAGAAAATTTGAGGATAATTAAAATACCGAATGAATAAGAAATGGATTTCACCGGTATTTATTTTGAGTCGAGTCGAAATAGAGTTGAACACAACATTACCTATACATACATATATATATTTAAGACCTCAGGGTGATTAAGACCGCATGCAACTCTGTGTCAAAACGTTTCACCAGGTAAATTACTAGTAATAGTTTCCAGACCCTTTTTTAGCGTTGTTTTATCTAGAAATTCCGAATCTAGGTATTTCTTTGTTTGTTTGTGCAATAACTTAGAAGATATTCACGGAATTTTATTGTTTAGATTACTCTATAAATTGTACAGTAGGGTACGCTTCATCTGTAAACCAGAAGAAGGTTATTAAACCGAAAGCTTGTTTTATCGGCCTCTAGGCATTTTTATGCAAATTTGATATCATTAAAATTCTATTGAGAGTAAAATATTAGGTGCCTCAATACTAATTCGTTGGACAAAAAAGTTGGGGTTTTCAAATGAGGAGAATAGGGGGTGGGGGCGACCTTGTTATTGTTTTATATCTCGGCTTGTATCAATGGTACAAACGTAAAACGTGTATGGATACTAGACAATGACCACAGGTGAAATCGTTCTGTTATGGAGTCTCGCATTGTTTATACAGTTCTTTAAATTTCAGGCAAACCAATTATAAAGTAACAAATTACATGAGATCATGTTCACTTAGTACTACTCTTCGTTGGTGATAAGTTGCTTCAAGCTGATGTTGGCACAGATGAGGTATGACATAAAAATCACTTTCTTCGACTACAACGTATCATCCACAGGTTCACCCGCAGAACTCACCTTCGTCATCTTCTTCCCGTGACATCCCAAAGTCACTAATTTTAACAACGTTGTTGTCACCGACTAAGCAATTTCGGGCTGCCAGATCGCGATGTATAGTATTTTTGCATTCAAGGTACTCCATGCCTGCTGCAGCATCGACTGCCATCTGCATCAGTTCCTTCGTCTTAAAACTGGATCCTTCCTTCTTTAGATAATTTAGAAGGTCCCCATGTGGCAGGAGTTCCATTACTATGAAAAAATAACATTAAAAAGTTTAAGATTGTTCGAATGAAATCAATGAAATGAATGAAATGATGCAATAAATAAATGGCATGAATCAATGAAATGAATGAATGAATGAATTGATGCAATGAATAAAGGGCATGAATGAATGAAATGAATGAATGAATTCATGCAATGAATAAAGGGCATGAATGAATGAAATGAATGGAATGAAGAAATGAATCAATGGAATGAATCAATGAATCAATGAAATGAATAAATGGTATGAAATGAATTCATGCAATGAATAAAGTGCATGAATGAATGAAATGAATGGAATGAATAAATGAATCAATGGAATGAATGAATGAATGGAATGAACGAATCACTTTTCTAGTCCCTATGATACTGTTCTAAATTACCTCCCTTTTTGACTACCCTTAATGTGAATCATGTGTTACATTGAACACAGCTTAACCTAGTAGGTCCACCGATGCATTATCACACGTGAACAACAAGCTAAGATCACAAGGATAGAAAGAAGTCTATAAAAACTCACGTCTATTAACACCATAAGCCTAGTGGATTACTTTGGGCCAATTAACTTTATATGGTTCAAGTTGTGGGAGGATTAAGGTTGCCATGGATACTTCTAAGGGCCAAATAATCTTACATGGTTCATGTTGCGGGAGGATCAAGGTTGCCATGGATACAAGGGCTGCATATATTCGCCAGTGAAAGCTAAAACATGTGACAAAAAACAGAGAAAATGTATTCAGCACTATTCAATAAAAAGTGTTAATACACTTGATAAAAATGCCACGAACGTCGAGAGTACTCCTTGTCTTGTTGAAAGTATTTGATAATAAATGTTCTCGTAGAAAGTCACAAGAAAATGCCATCAAATAGGAGTTGTTATGTTTATGTTATATTTTTATGTGATGAAAACAGTTGAAATAACGTGTTTTCACACAGAATTTCTGATGAAATGGGAAAACCTAACATTAATGATTAAAGTATTCCACATCAATGCTAAAATATTTGATATCAAATTCTCAAGACAATTAAGGCCACAAAAAGAATCACAGCTCGCGTATCTGTTGAAGTACATGTAAAAG
>JAAAKL020009351.1:0-15167 GCA_010016065.2 Carybdea cf. marsupialis auct. non (Linnaeus, 1758)
TCAGGCAGACACACAAGCAGTCATGAACTACATAGTATAGATCTCATAAACATGAAGTGCTTGGGGCGCTGGCCAGGGTGCTGGTGGTGATGAGAATTCGGGATAATAATAATAATAGTAATAATGATGATAATAACAGGCATATTTTTACTGGGTTACTTAAGGTTAGATCGATGTCCGCCATGAAGAAAACATTATACTACACACGATGTGGAAAATTATTCTTGATGTCAGGACAACTATTGATGGTAATGCCTTTATCACATAAGTCCTCGTGTCCTCATCAAGTAGAAAAGCTTCATGATAAATACAGTCGCATTCACGTAAAGCTCAACAAATTTTTTTTTCATTTCCTTCTAAAGGCGACGTATTTGGCCTTAGAGTTGACGAATGCAAGGATATTTTTAAGCGGAATTGTTACTTTGGAAATGTGATAGAGAAATACAGGAAAGTTTATATCAAAGCCAAAGACTTTTTAAAGCATTCGCAAATCAATGGTCCAGACTATTCTGCATATAAGCCCACACATTTACTTACGTTGCCATATTTAGCTTAAATACTACTTGATATCCTCTTTATGTTTACCGGAACCTAAAATGACGCCTGGATCTTTCCGTTCAGGTAGTCGAGTATCAAACTTTTTCGTCTTCAAGACATTACCCCCAAAGATCTACGCTCTTTCCTCGTTTATCCGTTCTCTCATTCGCGAATGTGGATGTGGATGCAGACATCAGCGGCGTTGCTAAGAATAAACAGCGTACTTATGCATACCCTCTTCTCTTGTCATTGTTTCCTACATAGCTTCATTCGAACAATACTGAGAAATGCAATAAACTGCAGCCAACTGCAATAATAACCCCTCTATCACTACGAGGTAACAATCTCCCCTGGTTGATATTAACCAAGGAAATACTTAGGCTTACTATGACAATGTCATGCAATAAAAGTGGTCAGTCAATGAAAGTGGCTAAATCGTTGGCATGTGCAGTATCGTTAACATGAGAACCACGTTCCTAGCTTAGGGAAATCACCCAAAACCTCGACTCAACTTTCCAAACCCTTAACTTACTCCAAATGTTCTACATAGTACGTCTTTATCGACAACAACCCCAGACAGACACATCTTGAGGATTATGGCTAGCCACTGACCAGTAGCTGTATCATGACTTTATTAAAGTATAGGATTTATTGATTGATTTCTATTTTCCCTCAGACAATCAAGAAACATTTCTACCATGAACTGATGTCTAGAGATTCTTCCAAAAATCGATATAAAACTGCAGTTTTGGAAGCTAGAAGAACATCAGTTCTCTTGAATTTTCTTGAAGTCCACTCTCAACATTTAAAGTAGAATGAAATAAATTTCAGTTGATCTGTTATAACCAGAATTGCTATCCTGAATAGAAGGGTATCATTTTCCCATGCAAAATCCAAAGAAAGTAATGATAAAAGCCTTAGGGAATCCTACAATGGACTAATTATCCTTCTCTTTGTTTCATACACACCCTTGATTTAATTCAAAGATTCGACGCCATGAAGCTGTTTTAGATTGTGCTGCTGTTTTGTGTCCCACTTTTAATATTTCACTACATACATAATGAAGATTAATTCGTGAATGTTCGTAATAGAATGTTCTTGAAAACTTCTCTTTATAATCCTCTCCCGGCAGTCGCATCTCTTTTATGAAAGCAATACAAAATTTATGAATACACTGCACGGAGAACAAGATATAATTCGCCGGTCAGAGTTCGAGATAATCATCGCCACAGTCACTCAGCCATCCCCAACTTGTAAAATCTTTCTTCAGCTAGGTCTCAACAAAAGCGCACCTTCGTTAGAATGCACCATGTTACAGATTGCGGTTCAACTGATAAATTGTACTGGAAGTGTTTGTGTTAATAGTAATAGTTCCAATAGACCTGAGGCAGTAAGTTATAGGTGAAATGTTTTCTGAAACATAGTTTGCTTTTCGGAGTATAATTCTTTATTGCTTGTCGGTGTATTTATCACCTTATCAGAAGTGAAAATCTCTCTTCGTGCACATTTTTATATACGTTGAAAATTCTCGTGTCGTAGGCGTGTAATACGATACAGTGGACAGCCTTCAAGCATCAACTCCAAATGCGCCTAACTTTGCACTGCTAACGCTAACGTCCTCTCGAATATAAGATGAAAACATTTTAGCCGTGCAAGGATGACCTCATAGTTGGGATTTCAGACACTTTCCCCGTTAGCCTAGCATTTGTTTAATTATACTCTAGACGATAGTTTCCCCAGTAGGAGAAATTCTTTCGGTGTCCTTTTAATGTGACCAGTGGAATGGATTCTCATCCTCGGTAGACCCTAGACTAATGAAAAATTATATTTAACTGGCATTTTAGCTGATCACTAGCATTTTAGCTGACATATACTTTGTTCGTCATTTTATGAATTTCTAAGTCTTTACGAACCACAGGAGATGGGAATCAATTTCCATTATGGCATTTGGAGGTTGGTGCGGTTGGTATGAATGTAGCAAAAGCACACACAAAAAAAGTGGCCCAATGAGGAAATAGCTCCAGGTATGCATCCTTAAAGGTGAATTTCAGTCCTCAAAAATTCAGCAGTAACAATGCAAGTTAGAATTTTAATGCTGTATGCTAAAGTAAATTTCCAGATCAAGGTATATTTTTGAAACTTTGTAGGGTTTTCATGAGGTTTCTTTAGGAGAGCTACAGAATTATGTCCCGACCTTAAAAGAAATGTTGTGCCGACGCCTGTATCATATTTCTCGGTCTAAGAATCTCTTTTATTTCATGGTATCATCTCCGTGTTTCTAAAGTCCTATTAAACGTTTGAAAAGAAGGTTGATTTTAATTGTTAATTTTGCAAGCTCTTTAATTTGTATCCCACTGTAGTTTGATGTTTTGTGAAAATATCTCATCTGATTGTTGCTAACAATACATGTTATGACGATACCCCCCTCCCCACCTGATCAATGATGTGAGGCAACAACAACTTCTTTTAAAACAACCTGGATTCCAGTGGTCTGAATATCAAGAAACAGCAACAAGTTCATTATATACATTTATGGGTACAAAACCCCAACCAGGTTGATGTATCGTCGTAGGGATAAGCAGAGTACCTCATGTCATTTCTTAAGCTTAGGGAAATATTGAGTTACAAACACATAGTGATACAAGTAAATGATATGACCTGTAACACAGCCCTAAATACCGTGGGACAGGGGTGGCTCCCCCAGCAATTTTGACTTGCTCTGTTTTATAACTTCTGATATTCTGTTTTGAAGTGAAAATATGTGTATTAAATCTCTTGGCTGTTGCATAAACTCCTTTCCCCCTCCCAACTGTATTCTGTTCGTTGTACCACTGTGCAGAGAATAACTGAAAGAAGATAAAGGATATCTTGCGACGAGAGAAACAAGTCATTCCCAGGGTTTAGAATAGAAGGCGAGCTTCCTTTGGATATGCTAAAACATCTAGTTATAAAATATAGCAACGAACAAAAGCAAACTCAGTGGGGTAATCATGCACATGAACAAGCAAATGTTTGCTAAATGATTCTTCCTATAGTTACATGGCTTTTTCTGTTTCCGTTGACCTTTTGGATATACTTGAGTTGATCTACCGAGACAACGATGAAACTGCAAGCCCAGTGATTGTTGTGTAAATTATAAAAGATCTACTATGCGGCGCAATGATAACAGTGGCTGCTAACTCAAAGTAACGAGGCGTGTATCTTATGATCTGATGAAAATCACTACTTACAGCTTTAAATTAAAGTCGAAGTGAAACGTATGAAGCTATCTGTTATTTACAAAGTCCATTACATTACATACATAAATATATATATATATATATATATATATATATATGTTGAACATAATATAGAGAGGACAGAGTCTTCAAGAACTGTACACTTAGAAGGACTTGTAGACAGACATGTATATATGCATGTATAATTAAACCAAAAAAGGCAGGCATCAATTTATGTTTCGCGTTTTGCTCGTTTACAAACTCGACTTTACATTACTCAACTTTTATCCGGGACCAAATAATAAAAAATAAGGAATATCAGCCTGTAAAGTGCTGCGATGATCACATACTCAAATGTTTCATTTCAGGTTATATTGGACTAGTGCTTCATTTTACAAATACCCAGTAAGTCTCTACAGACAAGGGCATACGAGTATGACTTACTCATAAAAAGAATAAGTTGAAAGGGTACAAAGTACGATGGCATTTCCTCCATACATCTGACAAACTAAACAGAATTGTCTGCATAGAAGTACACCTCTAAGATACAGAGACCTTATGCGTTTGTTTGAAAGTTAAAGTCATCAGGCACCGTGGTATAAAGTATTTCAAACTAAAACACTTCTCTACGTATAGGATCTCGTGAACTCGCTTTGTTCACAAGTTAAACTTCAGAGTCCTTTTTCAGCACCCCATCGAAAAGAAATGTTCTTGTTGCTTCCGAATAAAATACGCTTAACCTTTACTCGATCCATAGCACCCTTCTGTAGTTGTTTCTGCTATATACATTTTCTTACAAACCTTACATTGTATAAAGCAAATGATATCACAGGAATTATAGTCCAGGTTAGAATTAATCTTGAATTTCTTGCCGTTTGCCTCAAACTCAGAAGTTTCCACGAAATTGACACAAGCCTAAAATTTCCTACTCTAACATTTGCAACACCCTTTTATTTGAGTGTCTTGAGAAGTAGTCTAGCACTGAAAAAATGAGTTTTAAGTGTTTTGTGAGTTCGGTAAACTATCTAAGGTTGTGTCTTTAAAAAATACAGAGTTGTGGATCTGAATACAACAGATGAAAATGTTTACTAACCAGCGTCCTGACTTGCAGTAACGAGGGGTGGTATGTTAAAGTGAGTTGGAGAGGACTTTCTCCTCTCCTTATTGTTTCCTTCCAGCTTCTATCAACTCCCCTCTATCTTTATTACGCGCTTTCTCAATTTGCTCCTCTACCATCCTAGTTTTCTAGCCTCCGTTCAAGAACCATTTTTAGATCGTGTAAATGATATTGTACCTTTACTACTGAGGAGCATATGCGTCTAACTAGGGGGGCTTGACTATAAACGAAGAAATTTTGGATATGGAAGGGATGACAAGATTTACCCTGCAGATATTGTTGTTTATCTATAGGTTTAGAGAAGAGATCAGTATCTATGTTTCCTTTATCTCAAGTAACCTGAACGTCCAAGGACTTGACATTGGTACAGGAAGCCTCGTAGCTGAATTTAATGTTGGCATGGATACGGTTGAGGTACGTGACAAAACTACAGACTGTTTAACAATATGAAAAGATATCATCAATGTCTATAGCCTACGAAGAAAGGTTCCAAATTATATTAATCTATGGCGATCTGCTGCACATAATCCATAAAAATGCATGCGTAAGGAAGTGCAAATGTAGTACCTATCGCGGCATCAGATATCTGGTGGTACTGTCTGTCGCCAAATCAGAAATTTTCATTGTGCAATACAAAATCTACAAAGACAGTAAATTCATTAACCTCAATAGGAAGACTACTAACATGATTGAGTCCTTGGTACAGATTTAGTGATTAGTGATAATAGTGATAATTTTGATGAGAAGACCACTAGGTCAGCAAGTGAATAAATTCTAGGGTACCAGAACCCCTCGAAGGAAGAGTGGATTAGTAAGCACACTTGACTTCATTCAAGTGAAAGAGATCAGATGCACAGTAAATACCACAATGTTACGTTAGATAATGTGGCCTACCACCAGACAAACATTTGTGAAGGACAGAGAAGTGAAGAACAGTGCTTAGATGGACCAGAAGCAGTGCCTATAAAGACAAGCAGAAAAGGCAGCACCGTGCAATGACATGAGGGCAGTTTGTTGTGTTGATAAGGTCTCAGGGAGATATCAGCTGTACCCCCATCATGCCTAAATGGAGGCAAAGGGCACGACATTCCTATCTCCAGTGGAGTAGAAAACTAGCTGGATAGAGCACTTCCGTGTTGTTTTAAACTACTTCACAGACTACTCAATTTTAGTAGTCTGTGACTACTTCTAACCTGCCCATTCACAGTCTCTTGCTTACACCTCTCCCACAAGAACTGGGGACCTATCAACTGAAATGAAAGTGCAGAAAGTGCTGGCGATGTTCACAGAACAACAATCCCGAAGGAATAGCTTTCCCAATCGCATACCAAGGAAGGGAAATTTTACAGACTGTAGTAACTGGAGGGACGTGATATTGTTATGTATCGATACGCATACGAGTTAACGAGGTGTTTGGGTGAACTTGGACATCTATCACCACCAAGACGCACAAACCGAGAATTGTGGCCTGAAAGAAGAAAGAAAGAATAAGAACAGGGCGTCCCAAAATGAACAGGTAACAAACAACCAGGTAAGAACTGTAGCGGCACCCGATCGCTTAATGCTCACTCTATATTATGTGGGCTGACTGTCTCATGCGATGAACAACACGGTAGCTACTAAGTCTAAGTGAAGGGGCACTTAGGAAGAGGAACTATATCAACACTTTCCCAAGGAGGACATGAATTGAAATTGCTGGTAACTATTTGTTTTGGTCATCGTCTTTGGGGATGTCCGGCACAACATGACGACAAGATAGTGCCGCCCCTATCACTCTTGCCTCTCTTTTCATTCCCAGGCCCCTTTTTTCAAGTAGTAAATGGCTGCTCAGATTCCCTTGAATCAATCGACGAGCTCAAGGGGCAACTTGCGCTATGTGCTGCTCAGTATATTTCTTGATTATACAAGAACCTGTTACGTTATAAGATATACAATAGAATAAGGAATGAGAGACCTACGCAAAGTATTTTTACTATGGAATAGAGTTAGTTATGTTGCTGACTTATGCCAGACGATAAAGGATCCAGTCACCCGAAAACGATTTTTATGAAGTCCAGCAGCGACGGCCAGTTGCAGCACAGGATACAGACAGGACAAGTTGGTAAGTTGGAATTCTTTCATGTTGTCCTCCCTTCTTCGGGTTGTCAGTCTTTATTCTTAACAGCCTCGTAATAAACACATGATTTTTTCTCTTAATATGAAGTGTGTGAAAGCTGGTCAATTTTGAGAAGAGTGACTCTCAAGTGTCGCGACAATAAGACCAGCAGATGCTTGAATGTAAACAACAAGAATTAGGGGATGCTTGGTTAGAGACCGTAGGATCAAGTTAAGTGGAATCAGGCTTTCAAGGATAAGTGATGAGAGGTAAAGAACTTCGGTAGTCTATCGATGGCCTTTCGAAGTTTTACAGAAAGTTGCCTTTTTATTGGGCCCGATTACATCCAGCCTCTGATGGTCTGTTCACAGCTTTCATATTTATGACCAATGTCGTCGCCATTACGGCGACCTACGCTTCGTAGAGTGATATGTAATTTTAAGACCTAACGCGTCCGCTCGTATCCTGAGCTTAATCGAGCCGAGTTTCCACTGACAAGGTGGCGCAAGCCTAGATGGTAGCGATGTGGAACTACTACGATGACTGTCAAGACCAGCAATATCGTTCGCTGTCCTACTTTTTAACTGCTCGTGACTCAAAAAGTTTTACATATTTCATATTACCAGTACAACCTGTCATAGCTGATATTAGTTTTGTGCCAATTTTAATTTCTTTATGCCGCTAGGATCATGAAAGGGCTGTTACTACAACTATTCTTGCCCAGCAGGTTTCTTGGTGTTTAGGTGAGAGTTTGACGGGTCACCGATGTATGATGACTTCGTCACTGAGTTGTGAATGAACCCGCAAAGTTACAGCGTTTATTCCGAAGATACCTTGAAGTTTGCTTTACCAACAATCAGTTATCAGCTTCACCATTCGTTTCTATGTGATTCTACTTAGAGCCTTAATGCTGATCATCGCTCATTTATATGAGAAAATTAGCTTAAGCAAGAAATGATTGGCCGACTTTTAAAGAGTGGTAGACTGATAAGGAGCTTAGGAGGTATTTGTTTATTGAAGGCAGTAACTTAGATAGGTAAGATGCTAGACATAAATGTGTATGTGAACCCAGGATGTTATAATTTGACCTGATATTAATCAAGGCTAAGTACCTTATTGTCATGATTTATACCCACAGTATCATCTTACTTGATTCCTTTCACGTTCTAATGATTTAGGAAAATAAGGTTTTTAGAATCGATTCTAATATTATGGGGTGCAAACGCAGGCAGATCTGCCAGCTAACCGGAAGTAGAGGTGTAGTTAATAGCCAATTTTTGAGTTTAAAAAATTATATGTTCTGCAGGTGTACTGTGGAAGACTTAAATATAAGCCCTTCAGTTGTGACCACGTTTTGTCAAGAATGAAGTTATGAGTACCATCTTCCAGTGGGCTATGAGCAACCCCACAACCAGCTACATTTGTACTTTTAAAAACTTTATGTTATATGTACACAGCCATTCATGTCTTTGTCTGCTGTACAGACATAATATGCCCACAATGGAAATATCTTTCTATAAAAATTCGCCTATAGTTAGAATCATTATGTCAGGGGTATTAGTTTTCTAATAAATGTTTGCATCACTGCAGCAGACCAGGTACTCATGGAAATTTAGAGCTATAGCCATCCAGACACACTGCTTGTATACAATAACATATGATGTATGAAGATTGTCACTTCTGTATACATACTTATATTGAGTGGAAACAAAGGATATCACAGAAGAGGCTCACAGCTTAGAAACCACTACTTTCTGGCAAATTGATCCTTGTACTATTAGAAGCATGTGCAATTTCCAAAGTATGTTTCCTCTCATTTCCTTTTTTTAGAACCATGTTTCATTTTGCTGGTGTCTAGTAATATTCGATGTAACCATATTAATGAGTTCAGACAAGGTGAAAGCTATGTAGCTCACTGATCATGTGATGTTTATTTCATATCTTCTTACAAAATGTGACCCTATCTGACCCTAACTTCATTAACATCAGAGGCTTAAGGAAAATTTATATTATTGTGAATCATTCTTTATTTCTTCTTGCCCTGATGTCCTGGTTCTGTTAGATACTAACCTTGACTTTAACATTAACAATGACCAGTTTGTTGATCCTGGATACCTTCCTGTTATTTGAAATGATTCAGCGCAGTTTTGGTTTCTATGTTAGTGTTAGTATCCCTATTTCTAGAAGTTTAAAGTTGAAAACTCCTAGTAAGTTGTACATCTGCTTATGCCTAGCCTTGGTACATTCTACCACTTATATCTTTTTTCTTATATTGTCCACATTCTTTAACTGATGCTATGTTAGATGATATCTTGGGCCACGTCAATTCTATTCTTCAAGAGTATCCTTGAGCTAATGCTTCTGTCTTTGTTGACTTCATTGCCCATCATTCTGATTGGCTAATGCATTCCCAAGGGGCATACTTGGCTGTTGAATGTTGTTACAACTTTGCTCGATCCCAAGATCTTACCTTATAAGTGACTTCTCCATCTTGCATTCCTGACAGAAATGATCATGATCCTCATCTTTTTGACATTTTTCTAATCTTGAAATCTGTTCTTTAAAGTGTTTACCTCTCTGAAGATCAGACCATGAAGTTGGTACTATAACTGTGAATTCAATAAAGCATTCACAAGGGGGCTCCACTTGTCTGAAAGACCTTCGTCTTTGGGAGCACAGATTGGGGAAGCTTTTTGGGACTGCTTGAAAGATGCTCCTTTGTTATCTCTGTTTTCTAAGGGGATGAGGATGCAAAGGGACCTCTCATTTCTGTGATTGGATTCCGAGAGATATTGATGCTTTTGTTCCACATAGGAAATTCTTGGTGCGACTCCATTCTTCTGTGTGGTTCACTCCAGCTTGTTTAGTTGCCAAATCACTACTTTTATCAATATCAACATGTGTGGACTATATATGCAACAGGATCATTGAGCAGACAAAAGCCACAAATTTGGAACAGAGTATGAAAGCTGTGTCTACCCAGAAACTTGGATCTCCTGAATTTTGGAGAGCCCATAACAGCATCACGAATAAGGGAAAATTTGTTATTCCTCCCATGTCCAATGTGACCTGAGGTGTTAACATCCTTTTCAGACAAAGCTCAGTTGTTTGGTAAAATGTTTGCCAAGAATACCTCTGGGTTGGAGCGTCCAAGTATTCCACCTCACACATAGTATTCTCTGAGAAAGGTCTGTATTACTTCTAGGCTGGTTGCTGATGTGATATCTCATCTTGACTCTGCTCAGGCTTTGGGATCGGGTATTGTTCCTGTTGTCCTTCTAAAGTATTTAACTTCTGAAATCTCCTCAATCTTGTCCAAGCTTTTTAATCTCTTTCTGGGAGATTCCTGTTTCCCAACATGCTGGAAGACTGCATTATTTTTTCCTGTGTTTAAGAGCAATGGGGAAAGATCCCTTCCTGAAAATTTTTGCCCTAATAGCCTTCTACCTGTTATCAGCAAGGTATTTGAGTGGTTGATAAATGTGGAACTGGTGGCTTACATTGACAGAATATGCCTTTTATCTGATGTTCAGTATGACTGTAGTTCAAACCTGTAGTAGTTTGGATAGATCTCGCTGGTTAAAAGGGGTTTCTCTAGACATTTCCAAGGCTTTTGATACGGTTGGCATCATATATAAACAAAGAACTTATGGCATTGGTAGTTACATTTTCAGGATCATTTCATCTTTTCTAAGTGATCAAAATTTTGACTCGTTTGCTCCAAGACAAAAGCTCTATTGTCATGGTGTTAAACCTGACCACACTTGATACTGTAAACAAGAACAAACTCAAGAGGAAAATGATGCACACTGCTGACTTGCATAGGTATTCCTGATTTTCATGCCTTTTGAAAATATTAAGTGGAAAATGGCCAAAAAAGAAGTTGTAGACAAAAGATAGAACTTTCAATAGCAAAGAGTTAATTCATCATGGTAGCTCTTGAAAAACAATGAGAAAGGTAACTTTTGATACCATCTTCTGATTTACTCAAAAGTTTATCAATTTCTACACTATGTCATGCAAAATATACTGCAAAACCCTTGGAATAAAAATGCCTACACCTCCAATGCCCCTTTGATGACTTTTCAATAGATTCTAAGACAAATTTCTCTCGTAAAACCTGAAAGTCGGCCCACATATTCACTGAATTCATTAGTGTTACTATTTAGATTATCAGACCTGGGGTAACGTTGAAGCCATACTTTGTAGGCTTCCTATGCAAATACTTTTGAAAAGATAATTGCCCTCTATATTACTAGGTCTGTAGTTCTACAGGAAATTGTTATTTACTACAAGTAAAGAGGCTGTATTAGATGCAGTTTGTTTCTAGCAGGCCCCTCTCTGTTGCATGTCAATTGGTCGCTAACATTAAAACAATTTGATGCTTTCTGAAATTGATTCTGTGTCATGGTTTCTGCTACAGCAATGTTACCAAACTATTTGTCTTTGCTTCAATAGGACTTATTACAAGGTAAAGAAACTAAATCCATGTACATTCAAACACCTAGGAAAGTGTGTATTTCTTCAGCTGTGCCTGGCCTCCAATTTGCATTGACACATCTCTTGTTGTTAAATTTAAATTGATCTACAACAACATTCAAAGTTCACTTGTCGAGTCAGCTGATCCCTAATTATGACCAATACTGAAATACAGATACTGAAATTCCAGTACCATTTCCCTCATGTGAAGATGATGAACTCCATTAATCAGTAGGACTGACTGACCTTCGAGAGACCATTGATATCTCCCCTCTGTATCTTCTATTTGCTTATTAGTAAAACTGTGAAAAAGGATGATAATCTATCGTAAACAATTGAAAACACCATCTTGTTACCATCACCTTGACTCTTTCATTTCAATCGGAACTTTCAGTCTTTTTTGAACAAACACATACTTCAGCATAAATTTAAAAAGAAACAATCATACCATTGTTTTGTAATTCCAAAATAGCCAGTTAATGACTAACCTATTGAAAAGAGGTTCACAAAGCAAGTACACTGTACGAGCATCCTTTGTGTTTGAGAGATGGAATAATCAGGATGCTGTAAAGCATCCTTTAGGTTTGAGGACAAGTCTCAACATGGATGCTGTACTGTGTCAGTTATAGCACATGAGTTAAGGTAGATTTGTTTTTTGTGGGTTTTTTCTCTTCTTTTTCACACTGATTAATTTTCTGTAAATGCTGGAGTTCCCCAAGGTTCTATTTTGGGGCCCACACTTTCCCCTCACTTTTGTTAATGATCTATCTCATTCTTGCAATTTATGCAACTTGCAATTTATGCTGATAATACTACTTTATATTGTAGTTGTAGTAGAGCACCACTTGTGCCAGGAAAGATTGGCTTTTGAACTTAAGTCTGACTAGAACACTGCTGTAGAGTGGGGCAGAAGTTTACAAGTGACTTTAAATACTAGAGAGACTCAGCTGGTATCTTTTGACTAATCCCAGAACCCCTTAATGATGCCTCTTAGCATGAATGGTCTGGTCCATAAGTAGCTATTGTCGTTGAAGCTCCTTGGCATTTCTTTTGCTTCAAGGCTAGATTGGGGGCTCTACCTGAATAACCTAGCTAAGTCTTTCTCAAGGTAGGTTTGGGCTATTTTGGGCACATTAGTTCACCTGACATTGTATGTACAACAGGTAATGATCAGGACTTGCATGTAGTATTTGGGCTGGTGCACCAAGGTGTTAACGCAACATATTTGACCATCTCCAAAAACAAATCTCTCATTTGGCTGGCCCTGAACTGGCCTGCACACTTCAACCCCTCTCTTATTGTAGATATTTTTTGTTGTTCATTTAATGTCTTTTCCCCCATTCATTGGGTTTGATGATGCCCATATACATGGGACTGGATTGGATTGGATTGATGTCACCAATGGTCCTACCAAGATTTGAACCGTGACTCTCTTGACCCTCTTGATCCAAAGACCAGGAACTTACCCACTAGACCATGGTGACTCTTGCTCAGGGAAATGTTGCATCTTTAAGTCCTTTTTACAGGTACTACTTTGCGAAGTGTTCTTCTGAGTTCATTTAATTGGTTCCTCTTCCCCTCATTAGGTCAAGGCCCACTTGTGATGCTGAATCTCTGCATGGCTTTTCTGTTTCTATTCCTAAAACAAACAGAAACTTCCATGCTAACAGTTTCTTCCCTAGAACTGCCAAAATTTGAAGCTCACTGTCTTCAGACTGCTTTCCTCTTATGATCTTCACAATTATGATCTTGACACTTTGAAATCTGATGTCAACTGTCATCATCCAGGAAATCTTTAATTACATATATTTTTTTGTTTACTTTTTATTTGTACTTCTTTCAAACTAACTTAATACCTTGAGGTTGCAACCCAAATAGCACTACAAATTTAGAAACCATATACAGACGTTTATTTTTCTGCTTATTCTACATATAATTCTGTATCATGGTGGAAGATTTCAGCCCTGTATTATGATTTGTCCTTGATTTTGAGGGTTTAAAACAGTATACAAGTATACAAGATACATGTATGTATGTATGTATGTATGTATGTGTGTGTGTGTGTGTGTGTGTGTGTGTGTGTGTTGCATATACACACCATTTATTGTTGGATGGAATTAAATGGAATACATTTTTACAACCACTCAATATTCAAGCCTTTTCAGTCTTTTGACTTCCACAAATAGGTGAACATTGTAATTTAGAATATAACCATTGATAGCATCTGCTAACAACCATACTTTGTTGACATCTTTTATATATTGTTTGGAGGTGTTTATTCTTTTACTAACAAACAAATTTATATAGGGTTTATAAGCCTAATATGGTCTCTATAACTAATTTCCATGGGACTTTCAGGGAGTTTCTATGCTCACATACCCAGAATAGCCATATGAATTCCTATTTCAGTAGTCTTCCTTTGAGTAGCATCCTTGCACCTGAAGGTAAAAACTATGCCTTTCCCTATTATGGTGAAGCAAATATCATAGTAGCTGTGCTATAGATGATGGTGGGCCCAGTGACCCAACCAGGTTTCTACCCTTTAATCATCAGGTTACTTGGTCATTTGTCCAGTATCCTTTAGACTATTGCTGTCTTAACATATTGCTGTCTTAACATATTGCTGTCTTAATCCTCTATGCAGTTTCATATTTCTTCTCTACCACAAAATATATGTTGCTTGTAACATTAGCCATGTAAGTGTCTAAATCATTGCGGCAATACTGTTTTAGTTATGAATGCATTGTTTTCAAGACCTCAAAAACATTACCTAATAATACCTCTGTAAGGTCAATATTACTTTTAATCTCTAAATTCAAGAAGTATTGTTAGAGTGTTACTAGAGTATTGTTTACAAATTGTCCAATGACAGCTGATGTATTTTACTTTCTTGTTTTATCAGACCGAATGGACCACTTTGAGGTTGGGAAAGATGTTGTGCTGAAGGAGAGGGAAATCATGAAGGAGCTGCTGGCTCAGCTCCCCCTCAAGGCACAACTTGGTTTTTCAACCCTCAAAGATCAAATGACACAGAGAGGAGAACATGGTTTTAGAAAGTTATTACATTCTGCTCGCCCGCATGACTCTATTAAACTGGAATATACATGCCTCGATATCTCGGGAAGTTACATTGTACTGGGATCAAATCTTGGGCTAGTGTTCTTTTATGATAGGCAACGGAACAAATTGAACAGATTTGTTTGTGAGGTAGGTTGTCTATTGACTAATAGTTATGCTGCAAGAATGCTTTGAATCAAACTTTGATGCCAGTTGATATATTACTTGTGTAATGATTATTTGTGTGTTATTATACTGGCCTTCATTTTGTTTAGAATAGGACATATTAGTTAACTTGGGTGGCTTAATATAATGAAGATACAGTATATTTTGAGCAATTAATATGGGTGTGTTTACCATTCAAAGAAGGTGCTTGGTATGTTTATTATGCTTTCATGGATGTATTCTCTTACTAGGGCTTTTCATCTCAGCTATGTGTGTAAAAGAAGGTGATCCTTGTTGGAATCCAATACTGTAATAAACAATCTGAATTTTTCAAACTCAAATCACTGACAGTATATATAGAATGTGTACCCTGAAATAAGTACATTTATAACAACTGTGGACATTTTCCCTGTTATGAAAGTGTGTTATTTTGTCCATGTATGGTTGTAGTGGTCAATTGTTTGTTTTGGTTTTTTTTGTTTCAGACTATACTATGTTT
>JAAAKL020009352.1:0-15165 GCA_010016065.2 Carybdea cf. marsupialis auct. non (Linnaeus, 1758)
TGCTTAATTGCGTTTCTGAATCTCATATTCACACATATGTAGTCAATCTGGTTTCTAAAATTATCTCCTGGTGACTTTCACGTCCATAGGTGCCGCTTATGATGTCTAAACCATGTATTTGCAAGCATCACACTCTTCTAGCCAACACGTACATCTTATTTTACAATGAACTCTTAAACAGGAAGAGGTCTGGTACGCAACTTGCCAGACATCACAAGAAGGTGCCCACAACACACCATCGTACACAACTGCATTTTTTCAATCTGTACTTATTTTCTAACTGCTTGCCTTTAAAGAAAAGTATGGTCAAGAGTCTATGCCAAACGAGTTGTACTTTAATTTATCGAAGAATCTAAGAATTTGCTATTATTTGCTAATAATGACGTCATATTTACCCCCTTATGCCAAGAATAACAAAACTTACATTAGATCTTGTTTTAAGCTCAAACCAGATCACTTGTATTTAAAATGTATTCTTCCAACCAACTTTTTATTGTTCAAACCTAACAAAATGAAGCTAGTTTCACAATTTTCTTCTAAATGTTTCAAATATGGTATTTCGAAAAGTGCTTACTCCTTGTTAGCGTCCTGCTATTACATGACGTCATCACCTATAATTTGAATAAGAACCTAGATAAATGATACATAGCAAATTTACCTTGCAGGTTTAGGTATCATGAAACAGAGCCGGGGGTTCTCGCTAAGCCCTTGACCACAGCAAGCTAAAAAGTGAGGGGGGAGGGGAGGGGAGGAGAGACAAAATCAAAATATCAAATAGAAACCTTCATATAGAGAACAAATTATTCATCTGTATCCTTTTCGCAAGTAAATGCAACCAGCTGCTGTGGCCCTTGTCATGTAGAAGGTGGATGATCCTCCATCGATCACTTACAAGTTATTTTTGTTCAGCTTGTGTGCCCTCGAGCTTCTTTACTAACGACAGATATATATTCTGCTGGGTGCACCTCTTGATCTCTAACACTGCATTCAGGATTGCATTACGAGGAATCTAAACCATTAGATAGAATTAACGATCACATGAAACTAGAAAATCTCAGTTACAATCACTCAAAATTATGTAATTGATTACACTCAGCTCTCTGACTATTATATAATTATCATAACGATTATTATATAACGCCACTCGGGACAGTTCCCCTCCACCTTATTTTCATATGGAGAAAATTATCCAAAATTTTCAAGGACGGTTATATAGCTGGCCCGAAAATTAATGTAATACCGTAGGTTTACACATTGCTACCCGTAGGCTTACACCGTCTCCGGGCTACCGCACTCCTACCTGAAATTTATATCTGCCCCGTTCAATTTGCCTCTCTTTCGCCCATGTATTCTTTGTCCTCTCCATAGATTTCTATAAATATATCTTTTATATTCCTATGGTCATTTCAGTTTGAGATATTATAACAGCAACAAAACAATTTGCATTTTACACAATTTTACACGTTAAGTTTTGTAACGTAGTATCAAGTTTATATTTTAGATATTGATTTTACTTTTTAAAGCACACTCATGCAGGGCGAGGTTATGAAAATGGTATTACCCATCCCAGCTTGGGCAGCTGGGGCTACTGAAACTCTCTAATGTTTAATAAAAATTCACTCTCTTTATAAAACGTTTTTTGCATAACTTTCTCATGGTGATAAATACATGAACTTATTACTAGTTCTAATTTTTTTAGTACGTTTTATGCAACAGTCCCCATGACTTAAACGAAACTTGCCCAGTCTATAAATTACAACTCTATTTGACTGAGTTGGTGTATTTCAATTCAATACAATATTGCAGGTTGGGGAAAAGTGTCAGCGGCCAATCACAAGGAACACCCGATTCTTCAACAAGGTCTTCTACCAATCATCTCCAGAGCACGCTGCCAAGAGAAAGTAAATAATACAGTGTTTAAATTCCTTACGATTACAAAGCAGATGCTCTGTGCGGAGGACGCTGGAAAGAACACTGCAGGTTGTCATGGAGACAGCGGAGGTCCCTTATCATGTGATGACGGAAAAGGACGTTTTGTGTTGCAAGGTTTGGTATCATGGGGTTCTCCAAGGTGTGATATTTCCCACCTAGCATCTGTCTATGTTAGAGTTAGCGAATTCATCGATTGGATTACGACCACAATTGAAAAGAACGAGAAGACACCTCTTGTAAATGTCCCTAAAGTTCCTCCAGTACCCCCTGTTTAGTAAGGCGTAGGACTCCAGGATCGTAGCAACGCTTCTCAAAGAGGCATGGTGGGCATACCATTTCATAAGTGGACAGAGGTTTTCCTGTGAATATATAATTGACAATCGTTGGTCAGATTTTCATTGTTGTGGCACTGCGATCTGTATCCGAAGCTAGTGTTACTAAGGTATGGTTCTACTGTGTTACCTAAAATATTTTGTGGTATTCTCTGTCTTCGTACTAAGTCCATACGCAAAAACCTAGAATACGTTGAATATTCTCGATAAAAGAAGTGGTTGGAAAACTTACCTGAATCAAAATAATTGAGGGCTTGTGATAATGATGGGGCTGGTGAGAAGCTGGAGTTTAACAATAAAATCGATATAAGAATAATTTGAATTACTTACAATGAAAATATAAAAAAACATTACACGTTTATGGTATTGTAATTGAGGAGTGTCAGACGAAGAATGCTTTTAAGTAGAAAAATGTTTTCGCCTTTTCGTGCAGTTTAATTTTTCTGTACCACTAACAAACCCATTGTAATTAGTTTTCAACAGACATTAGAGAAGCAGGACATTGCATTCGTTAAATAAAGAGCACCATAATAAAAAACTGAGACCATTTTTCCCCTCAATATATTAAAAGGTAAATTAAATTCGGTCCGTTCAGGTAAAAACGTATTTGTTCCCAACTGCTCTCGGAGTCAGTATGGATGTAATATGTAATACAGACCCGTGTAATATCTCTATCTAAGCTTGCCAATACAAAAAGGTTTCAATTTATTTGAAAACTTGTTCTTTCAATACACTGAGATTTCTGATTGGCAAAATAGATACAAATAACAATTTCTGTGCAACCTGAGCTCGGCATATTCTTAGTTTAATTGCTAAAATGTCTAGGGGCAATTCTTAAATTTGTGTTGTTTACGAAGCAAAATAAGAAACAAATTGCTTTTGTTATTACCTGCACACACACACTGTAACTAAAAGAAATGATAAGCAACAAAGCATATTAAAGAAATTGACACTACGTAAATAAAAAAAGAAATTTCTTATTGAATAGGCTGCTTCAGAATTATGAGAGAATGTGAAAAAAGGTCAGAATTTTGATTCAAAGCAGCAACTCACCCTTTAGTGAAGTAATGTCTTAATAACTGAGCTATAGTGACTTCGAAGATGACACTCTTTTTCTGTTCTCCTCATTAGCCCCCTGTCTTCTACTGGTAGTAGTCAACATCGGTCACCACACAATCTTAAGATCAGCCTCTCTGAGTGATGTGATCAAGAGAGAATTACCACCCATAAAGCCAATAACATGTAATGGCGATGCGAGGAATTAAAATGATAAGTTCGAGAATTACTAAAACAAAGAGCATACTAGTAACCCAGTGGCGACATGATCAATGCAGCTATTTGTTCTCAAACTCATAATTAATCAATTTATCATCTCAGTAAGTCAACTGCCCTTAAAATAACTGTTTATTTATGGTTATCCAACCGAATAGGAGGGTACTACAAAATATTTGATTTTAGAGTCATGAAACGTGTTATTATTATGTACTCTGTTAAATTATGATACTATACTGGCTTATAGATTTCTTGCATTTTGTTAACTTATTGCTAGTCGGCATAGAAGATTGTATAATATTATACTGTTAATGAAATAGAGAGAGCATAATCGAATTACTTGTTTATGTAACAGAGAAGCATTGCAGCTGTTTATGTTGGTTTTGAGATTAGTTGTTAGAGGTTTAGATTTAGGGCAGATTTGATAAAGTGGATTACAACCTCCTTATTTTAAAACCAGGGTGCAATCAAGTAAATGTAAAACGGATTTTACATACACATCAGTGGTTACTAGCCATCTCAGTCCTACTAAAATATTAAAATTAATATGAAGTAATTGGGATTTTTCGTTTTTGACACTCCTGACATTATCTTGGTGGCCTGGGACAAAATTAACCCAAATTTTGAGAGTGACGTTAATGTACTTGCTCAAAGAGACCTGAAAAATAGCGATGAGAAACTTACTTTTTTTCTTTAGATACATTTAATACATTAAATGAACGAAAGTATTATTAAACAAAATACAATCGAGGTGTGACTGTCAGAAATTAAAAGGAAATTTGTATACAACAATAGGCAGGTGGATTGAGAAAACAGAAGAAACTGCATCTGAGTGTAAACGATTCTACAACAATACTAGTTATTGATTGATGGACGAAGGATGGGGGCTTCGTCTGGTTGGAAATTCTAAGTAAAGTTTGTTTGCTTTATCATAATCTACTACAATAAGTCTTCCTGTAATGAAATAATTGATAGCAAAGTGTTTATACTACATACACATATTGGAAATGTTTCGATCTTTAAAATCTTCCGTACGATGGTCTTTGCTGTAGATAAAAAGCGGGCATAGTGTATGGTTCTAGGAATCAAAACACAGAAATGACCATTAATTACTAGTAATTAATTAATAATGAGAACTGTAATATAGATGGCCCTTATCTCTTTGCATATTGATTTATGTCTCCTTTTATTGTTGTGGGTATTCCATAAGTCTAGATATATTAGACTGAAGTGTGTGTCCTGTTTCGTCGCAGTAGTTAACTTCGAGCAATCAGCCGACTCTTCTTAGGGTCAGTGCCTACTATATGAAGATGTATAAAAGTCCAAAAAGAGCCTGCGCGTTTGCAGTGAAGCTGCAAGGACAGGATCTTTTTAACTGAAATGACTGTACGTCGTCCTTTCTATCATCATCATCACCATCATCATCAGCCGGTATAGTTCCGTTGTCGGAAGTAGGCCTTCCCAATTCCCAAGTTGGTTGGTTTACTGCAATTCAATACCAACCTCTGCGTTTTTTAATTAGTCAGTTCCATATTAAGCTACATTTTCCAGCTATGAAGTACGTAAGTCATAAACAGTTCAATACATTCCCCATCTGGAGGGAAGATTCGAGACACGGAATTCGTAGGGGTCATCTCTAATAGTAGGACAAGGCTGGAGCACTTGATGCATTTTTCTTCTGCAACGTGTGATGTAAGTTGCGGCTTCAGTAATTACTTGCAGCACATACTAGTACCTGAACTGATATTATATTTCCTTGACATCTCCAGATTACTGTTTAAGTAAAGAGATTTGTATTTTACGATAACCTGAGCTAAACATTGCTGTTTAAATTACATGTGGTTGTCAGAGGAGGTGATGCAGTCCTTCTGCTGTGTCGGCCATCCAGTTAAACGCAGGCAATAAATAATTGCGTATCAAATTCTTTTTTTTATTATTAGAAGGTTTTAATCAAGGTAGAACAAAATTTTTCTTACCTTAGTATTCATCATTATATGGAATGTCAAAGTTAGCGCTACATCAAAACTGTTTTTGAACCCTGGGGCCGAACCGAAATCTACTTTACTCCTATTCTACCTCTGAGAATGATTAATATTACATTTGACAACCCTGTATAATCTAGATTATTTAACCATTATGTTATCAACTATTTATGTTATGTTAGTGAAATATGTATCTACGTGTATCAAAATGTGGAAGATATTTGCACCATATGTATTTTATATAAACTCCTAATCTACTTGTAATGATTTTTTTTCGTCCTTTCAGCTTGCATGTTTGTCACAGCGCGGCTAGGTGTGCATCTACCGCATAGAAATGAAAAAAATTGTTCTTGCGAACCCAATCTTGCTGTTCATCTAACATCATGTTTGCATACGTACTTACATGCTTGGCTCTACAAAGTGACCCTACCCCCTGTTCATTTTTTAACCTGTATATTTTCACCAACTGAGGCACAAAGCTGATTATTATACTATTTTTCAAAATTTTTACTGGAAATGAGTGAGGAAAAGTGGTTTTCATCGAGCGATTAATTTAGTTACGCTGCCTTGTTTTCGGTGGCCTCCGACAGCTGTCACTTACTACAGAGGTAAAAAATTCAACCGTACCTGCCTGAATTTTGTAATAACAAGTTGTTATTAAATTTATTTCGGCCTTTATAGTTACTCTGTTCCAAGATAGCGTTATTTCGTCTCTGGGAAAGAGTCCGCTTTTTCTAGCTTATTTATTTCAATATTCTACCTCAACTGCTGAAACTTTTTGTTATGATATCTGGAGTTATAAGATATCCATGTAGAAATTTCGACGTGAACATTTAGAAATTAAGTTTTTGCGTGGCCTGAAATATTTTACGTTTATTATGCAAGTCATAGCAGGATTTCTATGACAGGTAGCACATCAGCAATAAAAGTTTCATCTTGTTGCATTAACATCCAGATAATGAAAAAGGGTTAGAAATTTTTTTTCTGTAACTGCCAGAATAACAATCAGTAGTAAAACTTTAATTTTACAGTCTTTTGCATAATTTTGCAAAGCGATTAACATAATTTGTGACGTCATTACATGAATGAATTTTGAAAAATTGTTTGTGGACCACTTTTTTTATAACGTGAAAAAATATGTCTGGGCCAATTTTCTTTTCAAGAGCAAATTCATATGATGACTTATGCAAGGAGGGCATTATGCCCTTCATCCTGGAGTTTTAAAAGACAAAAATTGCCCAAAGCAAGTGAGGTTAAAGATGGACATAGTAAGCTTACAATTGAGGTGACAATTCTCAAGGAATATCCCGTCAGGTTGTGTGACGCTGTCGTTTTCGAAGACATATAAGGGAAAAATTTTACAAAACACCCTACTGCTACTCTTAACGTTCCCGACCAACGTGGGATTTCGTATGCCAACGACTCCCCTGAAAACGTCCCAAGTGATCTTGCCAGTTATATGTTATTGGTTTTGTTCTTACGTAAAGCAGCTCTTCGATACAGCCTTAAATATGATCACACGCAATCGGCCTCTGATTTAAGAGCAAGTACACTTTTTCCTTGGTAGGCACAATTTTTCCTACTTCAATGTTCGCCACAACCTACATCATCTCTGATAAGTGATTTCAGCAACTAAGTACAGGGACATTTAAACTTTATCATCTTTCTTCATTTGCAGTACAAAAATGGTGTAAAAATTTTTGGAGAATATTTACTGATCGAATTATTTTCTGATTCTCCATAAAATCTCAAATTTTTGTACATCAACTCACCATTGAATCACGCGTGTCAGTATCTGAAGTAATTGTCGTAATGGAACTTACTGTACCATGGATTATGTTTATTATCATAGCTAGCGCACTGATAAAGACTTAAATATCAACATTGTCGTCTTGTAACAAAGGTTGGGAATCATTTGTAGGTGGTAGGGGTTCATCATGTCGTGAGTCGAAGTCTTTTTCTGAGCTACGTTTCGAGAGTACTTCACCCATCTTCAGGCCACGGGACTCCAGAATGTTTCGCTGATTGATGTTGTTAGACTGCGGATTGCATTTATTCTGAACAAATAATAGTAGATACAAAAGTGCTTTGACCATCCTCAGAACTACACATGTTTTTCAAAGAGCCCAGCCCAAACAGTTAACAACCAAAACCAGCAGAGTACTCGTCAGCCTACGCAACGATGGCGTCTTGGATAACAGTCTGTACTTGAACATAAAACCCAAGACGTCTTCTCTTCCACGTTTCTATGAACTGCTCAATGTACACAAGCCAAATGTCCCTGCATCCATCGGAGTGAAATGAAGGTATTATGAAGTGAATCTATTTCTACATTGACAAATCTATTGCAACGGTTTGTTTGAACTGGCAAACTTATATTCTTTCCCCTTGTAGTAGACATACAGGAATACATTTATGAGTTACAACTAATCCGTCTCATATACAGAATATCCGATAGGAAGATAAACATGCAACAAGCAATTGAGAAACCATGCAATCAAAGTTAAATTCAATACCTCCATCTCCTACTAGGGATTCTTATTAAAGTGGTTAAAGTAGATTTGGTGGGAATCACGAAGTCAAAAGTGGGGGGCGGGCGTCCATTGCCCTAACAAATTGACATATTTGTCCTTTCTTACTCCATCTCCTCCAATATTAATGTCCAAAATCACTTTTCCTGTTTATTATCTTTTTTTCGTGAGTGGTGCAGTTAACGTGACTGCAAATAAAGGACAGATTATTCGTACTACAGAAATCGATATTACATTTTATTCTGTTTTAGCTTACTGATATCATTACAACCATACTAATTAGAATGAATTATGGCTTAACTCTTACAAACAGGACAAGGTTGAATTAGCTGTTGCCTTCCATATGTCTTAAAAGCAGGGGCTCTGCAGACAACTTCAATTATGAAAGGTTTTCTATCTCTTCGGAAGTGGGACGGAATCTCACCTTCTGAGTTTGAAAGCTCTTTTCTCGACTACCTTAAAACATCCACTTTTTCTGCTAAAGAAGTTAGCTTCCAATTTTCTTCTTTTCCATCAGTTATGTTAATTTGTTTTAGTTTAGTTGTCATAAGTTATAATTTTGTGCACTGGGCTTAATGTTGCATTGTGCTTTTATTTGAAGTCATTAGTTGTGTGTTGTCTTTCGTTCGTGTTTTCTTTAGTGGATATTCTATATACCTTGTGTAATTCATGTACATACCATGTAGCTATGAGATTGTCACTCTTTATATCTTGTAAGATAATTTTTATTTCTATGCTTTGTTTAATAACCGTAAAGTCGATCCTGGCAGTCTCCGATGTGTTGATGGCGCTCAGGGCTCTTACAGTACCTCACAATAGAAAGGATATGCTGCGCTATCCTCCCCTCCCAAATTCGGGGTACTGATACCTATGCATTTTGGTGTGCGGATACACGTTTTTAAATAATCATTACATACTTTAGAGGAATGTAGAACATCACTAGCGGCATTACGGGAGTATGGGAGGGACCAGGTCCCTACTTCTCTCAAATTTTTAATACGTCCAAATCCAATTAGAAGATTGGGGTGTCGAATTGGAAGATTTGGCTGGCCATGCCCATAACCACACTCTATTGTGAATAAATAAATGGAAAATCCATACGACCCACCATCTTCTTTGTATAGACTGGTGCCGCCACCGTAAAACATCATTCTTGGAAATAGGAATAATGGGTGCCGTAACACCTACATCCTTAACTGTGCAGGCTGAAAATTAATGCCATTTGCATTGCCACCTCCATCCATTCAAAAAGCTATGGAACGAAGCCAAGGCAACACAAGAAAAACAGGGCGACTAGAGAGATCACATACCTTATCTTTTGTTTCTAGAGTTTTTATCACAGTCTATTGAACTGAGAATAACTATTCTTGTGGAAGATAAAAGCAAGGCTGGTAATTTCACAATGTTGCTTGGGTGACGAGCAAATAACAGCGGCCCTGTGAACTGGTGCACGTCACAAATGTGTCTTAGATTGACTGCAGCAAAATAATTTTATCTTATACACGGGCTGTCAAAGGTGACCTTAATACAGGTAGTGACTCTGGTACGCTTCTCAAACGGAACACTTTGGGTAGGCAAACTATTATTGTCCTCAATACTCGAACATGAGAGGTATAGAAACAGCAGAGGCATACAATTTTATTCTTCCAGTCCAACAACTGAGGATAAATACAACTAAAAGCACAATATTTTACCCTTTCAGTTCACCCATTGGAACGTGTAAAAGTTTCCCCTTCACTCCCTTCCCATAGAAATTTGGGATGCTTTCGTGTATGGTTGTTGGTTATGTCGCACTTAGAAGTGGTCTGAGGTCACCTTAGTACACTGCGATTTTGTTTGGAGTTCTGCTTTTTAAAGTAAACAGAACACTTTTATTTTTATCCTTTAAAAATGAAAGAGACAGACTGACCGCCAATTACTCCAGATTTTCTCTTCCATTATTCACAATCAGCATGTCTTTTGGAATAGACAATCAAGTGCTTCAACAGCTTCAGCCCTTTTCAAACTAATCACTCATGCATGGGTCATGGACCTAAACAATAACCCGTCTTTAGCCATCATTCAGATACCCGTGCATGATCACAAAGCCCCTCAGACTCTGTAAAGGAACCGAAACCTCGGTCTTAATTCCGCGTCTGTTATTGTATTGCAGAGATCAAGCAATTATCTGACTTGAAAACTCTCTTGCAGTAATATTTGCTGTTATTGCGAGATGTCGTAAACAGAAAATGTATCCTACACCCTCTCATGTGTAACAGAGATTTATGCGGCCACACTAGTCCCGGAGTTAAAATGTCCATTCCACGTCTCATATTTGATCTTTCGTAACATATACCTTACAGGACCCTATACTGAATATTTTACCACTGGTAATGGTTGGAGAGCAGCTTTTAGTTTAGTTGACTTATTTACTTTTTATGGAATGCCGTACTTGGACAGGCCAACAACTTCAGCATTAGAGTAAAAATTTTGAATCACAGACCTAAACAGTTTTTACATTTTTCTTCGCATAATATAATCAACCAATATAATTGACTTCAACTTGCATGTTTTTTAGCTGCGAATAAGTTCCTTACATACCTTTGAATGGTGCGCGTCATAGGAACTTTAGCACTTGATAACTACATTTAAGAATGACTACAAAGGTCTAAATTGGTAAGATACGTCATGTGACTTAATACGGACAGGAGAGCAAGAAACACCTTTGATTTTAAT
This sequence comes from Carybdea cf. marsupialis auct. non (Linnaeus, 1758), assembly GCA_010016065.2. Taxonomy (NCBI): domain Eukaryota; kingdom Metazoa; phylum Cnidaria; class Cubozoa; order Carybdeida; family Carybdeidae; genus Carybdea; species Carybdea cf. marsupialis auct. non (Linnaeus, 1758). The sequence continues at coordinate 10,765 of JAAAKL020009352.1, forward strand.
AAGTGTACCCCTGATATTAATGATTTTTCTTCCGTTTTACTACGACGATGCCTTTAGAGACATCTCATTGTAACTTTAATACCGTCTAATGTCAGCTTCTGAACTGTGTCACATCATAATCTATGTAAGTGGGAGGTTCTTGGCCTCTTCCCCTGTCAGAATAATTGACATTAGGTTGCCTAATACGAAAACAAAATAGAAAGTTTGGAAGTCATGAAGTGATTATTCTTAGAAATTAACCAAAACAGGCGCCCTCAGCGGTAAGAACCTCCAAATTTTTGGAGAGTACCCTTATTAAGTTGTAACTTTAAGCCTTCTACCGTTTGTTTGCCGTTCTACCATGAATTTCTAGGGTACAGCACTACGTAGTGATGTCACGGCTATGTGTTTGTTATTCCATATCCTCTATAGATTTCTGGACGAGAAACAGATGATAGATTTCTTAGTGCTATCTCATTGCACTCGCATATCTAATTGCAAAGAACCTTGTTTCTTTGAGTTATCTCTTTTTTTATCAAATTTCTTATATATGCTTGTCTATCGCTAAAAAGAGTGTACTGGCCGATTGATCTAAATATCATCTTAGACATAAAATCTAATACGTTTATACCTGACATAAAAGTCGACAATAACCAAAGATCATTTTGGTACTTTATGCAGCTTGTTATGCGACTATAGCTAAAACTGCTCATAGAAAGTCTTAGATTAAATTCATTAAAGTTGTAAATTTGTAGGTGGGTGTTATTGGCTGTAACCGTACTTTATTAGGGGTTTAGACTGTTTTGGAGAACTTCTTCATCTACATCAAAATTTAAGTTCGTAGTAGTCTTGTAGCATGATATGATATAATATGGTATGATTTCGTATATTTTTGTATAGTGTAGTATAATAGATTATAATGCAGTATACTATAGTTAGATCGATGTAAGTTGTCCACGACATTTAATATGACGCATAACATGTAGGACTTCCAAATTTCAATCTTTGGCTCTGGAATGACACAAATAGAAGTTCTCTCCTCTTCAGCTTGGCTTGCTCATGTTCAGTAAAACTTCTTATGGCTTTGAAATATGATAACTTATTCCTCATAGCTCATTGCTAATCATCTGGCTTCTTGCACGCGCTAGATCAGTTTAACAGGGAATTTTCTTCCGCGAGCTGAAACGGAATGCACTACGACTCCTATTGTATTGTTGTCAGCGTACGTCTCTGAATGTGCAGGAGTCGCTTCTTTAAAAGGGAAGTGACTACTGACATACAAACCAGTGTGCATGCAAATACATAGTAAGTGCAATAGAGGAATTTAAGTGAGACGTTTAAGGAAATCCTATCAAGCATTTTGGAATGGCTACTTACACTGGAAATATTCTCAAATTTGTCTTCGTGCTACAGATGATGATAACAGTTAAAGCTTTGGTTTATCATAATCGTACAATATTCAAAACCAAATCAATGGAACTTAAATATGTAGGAGAAGGAGCATGCAACTTGGACATTAGATTTAAATATAAAAAGCCGGTGGTTTTATCGTCAGTTATGCGGATTCATCTCTCATCTGTATGCTCTGTTACTCTGAGGAACATCTTCGCACAAGGTCTGCTGTTCTACAATGATGTTCTGATGATGGTGAAAGATGATGCAGAAGATCTGTGTGAGAGTGAATCTCGAAGTTTTTGGTGTCCTATTATGAGAGATCGCAAGATAGTTACAGTTAAAAATAACACTCTAGATGAATTACTCAATACTGGATTATTGGGATACTTACGTTATGTATTCTCCGAATTACCAGGCCGATACGAAATCCTTACGTACTTCCGTACATATATCAAAGGGCAAGAAATCTTTTTAGGTGGACTTAGTTTTAAAATTAGTTTTAATGGAACTGAAGAGCTAATAAAAGATATTAATGATATGCCAAATGTGGAGACAATAGCCTTGCTTCGTTCTTTGGCCTTGTTGAAAAAGAATTCTGTACTAGGCCTACAGCAAAAGTAACGATCACTCATCTGGTGCTATTGACAAAGCAAAAAATACTCATTACAGGAAAAACACGACAACAAAAAGTCAGCCAGTAGCAAGGGATAAAAGGCTTTTGAAAAACAGGTGATGACTGATGACTTAGAATGGAATGGCGATTAAATCTTTTCATCACTGGTACAAATTTTTAAGATCCTTCGAAGCACACTCTTGGTTTAATTTGCTGTTAAAGTGTAGAACATACAGTATGATAATCAGCATAGTAAATATTATCTGTTTTCTTGGATGTCATAAATCGTAGCTATTTGTTTACAGCTATTGTAATTTTTTTATTATTTTACAGTCGTTGGCAGAAAGGAGGAAATTGCCTCCCTCCTTGCCCCCAGGGTTGCTGCGGCCTTTCAATGTATCGAGTGTAAAAAGAAGGCCAAAAGCTTGATGCAAATTTACTCATTGTAAAACATTAATATTTAGTGTCGCATCAAAACGATGCAAAGAGATTACTTAAATCTCTCACAATTAATCATGTAATATAAAGGACTTGTTAATTTTGCTTTTAGACTTTTTGTATCGAGATTTGAAAGTTCAATATGTAAGCAGGTTTACTTAAATGATTTAAAAGAAGTAAGGGATATTGAAAGTTGTTACATTTAATCCAACTCTATAATATCTACGTGATGTTATCGGATTCTACTAACGCACATCAGTCTACGTACGATATCATTGACTACTTTAGAATAAAATCCAATTGGCGAAGATTGCTTGACTGCACAGTTTAGTGTATGAGGGTATTTCAAATTGTGAAATTGAGGGCCGAACACTCCTGAACGGAGGTCCTCGCCATATCAAGGGGCTAAAGCCCAAACGTTCCTCCATATGATGTCATATACCTTAAATAGAAGGGCAGAAATGTCATACAGATATTACCAAAAAAGCGAATGAGCGTAAGAGAAACACTGAACATCGTGTTTGCACCAATCTAGATACCTATTTCCATAGCATCTTTCAAGCGAACGATGTTTCTTGTCTATCTACCAATACATACCTTCAGCACAATGATCGATTTGGGATTTCGTCTAGAAATACAAGATCTTTCGTAATAGTCACTGTACTTTTTCCAACTCTAGACATGAATGGCTACTTGTACCCCTGATTCTTCTCTCCTCTTGCTATGTAAAGTGCCGAATTTGGATTTGAAATCATATCTGTTGGACAGATAAAATTTATTTTCAATTTCTAACTATACTTTAAATTACAGAAACCTTTACATTGCTAATATTCAAGAGACTTTAAAAGGGTAGGAGCATGAAACTCAAACTTGCCAGAGTTCGAGTTGATTCACACTTTTATCAATGTAACACTTGATTGACCTGAAGTTGTTTTGATTCTAAATAATATAATGATATAAGTCGCTCTATTAGTGTTAAGATTGCAATGATATGCAATGCAACCGGGAAACTATTGCTTCTTATATGGAAATTGATAGGAAGTCATACTCATGGAATAGGAAAATCTACTTCTTTTAGCAAAACAAGAACATAGTGTCTGAAACGGTTAGTACTTTCGGTGCCGTGGGTCCACATTATTACGTGTACAGCAGCTTGTGAATGCGAAAAGAGCTTGTAAAAGAATGGGCATATTGCAATTTCGAGTAAGCTCATAAGACCACTCACAACAGCTGTAATGTAGGACATAAAAAATTGAATGTCACTTTCTATGTTCCGCCTCATCTGCAGAAGTTATTTCTAGACAAAAATAATTTCACCATGTGACAAGTGTTAATCTATTTGGGGAGAAGAGCATTGTATCCTCCCTTTTTAAATAATGAAAGATCATCAATGGGCAAAATAGAGGGAAAATCATTATTGTTAGCCGAGAGGATACGACAATCGTCAAAATAGTCTCAATAATCACCTAAAGCAATGTAATTTCAAAATAGGTGGAGGAGGTCTCGGTTCCCCGAGAAAATCATACCTTGGGTTGTTTACTTCGGAAATTGCCCATTCAACAATTCCTGAATACGCCAATGAAATCAAGTTATTTGACACCTTACAAAATCTAGAAAAAATCAATGAATATGATGCTCTTCTAACCCTATACCCCGGTAGGTAAGGCATTGATAAATACTTCAATAAGTTTTTTAAAAGAGTAAATTTTCAAGTGGACGGGGCGTTTTTTTGAAACCTTGCGTTGGAAAAAAGTGCTTTTCCAAAAAGGCACTATGTTAAAGGTGTACTAGCTTTAATATATGAGACTTAGTAGGAGTGTTAATGTTATATTTTAACGACAGGTAATGAATTGTGCATTGATCTCAAGGGGTAGTATATCAACCATACAAAATATTTCATACAAATCAAAGGACTTGCAAAAGCTTACCTCAGTTACTCCGAGTTTCACGTCATGCGACGATTCTCAAACTGGTGA
>JAAAKL020009353.1:3127-15163 GCA_010016065.2 Carybdea cf. marsupialis auct. non (Linnaeus, 1758)
TTAGTACCTCGGGGTTGTATTTTTTTTCGCTCCTTTTTTAGTTTGCACCCGTATCCCCGTATCAACCCCCCCCCCCCCCCCCCGTTTTGATCCGACATTCAAGTGTTGACATGAGATATTCCTGATATCGGATTCAAACTGATCCACTTTCATAAGCTTTTCAAAGTGGTTACGGGTAGCAAGTTCAAGCGACTTGGGATTCACCACGTCTCGTATAAACATAAGACCGATTCCTGCCAGTTGTGATTTATCTATTTAGATCATTGCCTGCCTAGACAGGGTCTTAAGCCACTTGCCGAAATCGAGGCGTAATATCAGTTCAGAGATTCTCTGAACTTGATCGTGTGCACGTTAAACGCATTGTAAAAGCTTTAATCACTTGAAAGTAATACAAGTGGCGTACGAAGTTATTACCATTGATGTGGTAGTTGGCTTGTGTGATAACCATTCTGTTAATCCAAGTTGGCGTTATGGAGCCTGTGACAAGCCCGTAGGAGGCAGTGTATTGCAGGGGGGGGGCACTGCCCCTGTATTTTGTAATAACCGTATTACGCAAGAGGCAACTGATAGCAAAAGCACCAGTAATCGAGTGCAGGCTTGATTTAAGATCGATCACCCCAGAAGTCGAGCCACAATCGGGACACTGAATTTGAAGCAAATACTCGCTCGGACTTTTCCTCGATTGGGCAATGCACCTACGAACGTAGCCGTTGGGTTGAAATGCCCCCGTGCGCCCCACAGCTTGTGGCCTGGCCTGGCCTGCTATTGGGGTGCACTTAAAGTAAGAATGCATCGGGCACCTAGGAACGAATGGAAAAAGGGTTGTGTAGAAAAAGCTGATCAATTTTGCTGGGGCGTACCTCCCGCTTTTGTTGCATATCTTTGATTTCGTAATTTAAGTGTCAAACCTGGAAGTAAAACCCTGACTTCAATACAGATTCCGGTAGTGGTTGTAAACTTTGGCACCGTACAACTTCACGATTACTACAACTGTTGTGCACTTGTGGGTCTATGTTACTCCCTTCGAGGGTAAGAAGACCGTCAGGTGCCAAGAAACTGGCAAGATTTCGTCGCGCCAACTAGATAGCAACGACTCAGTCACGGTTACCTACATGTGTTAAATGGGTGCGACTACGGGTAATTCTGCAACGCTTGATGGAAAGTCTTATATAAGAATGTGGTTTCAGAATTATTAACATTGGCCTCAGATAACAGTGGCACAAAGACCATGTTGCCCCTACCTTGTTGCCATCTATCATGATTCGACTCAGCAATAACGAAGTAAAATGTTTATTTATGTACACGCATCATTCCTTCTAATAACACTGCTTTTCACCGATTTCTTGACTTCCTACTATGATCGTAACTGTTGATTTTCCCCCAAAGTTGTTTGTACCCCCACCAACCCCCGTTTTATTACGGCCGGTTTAAAACCGTTTTTAAGAGAAAAGGAGACAGTAAAAGGTAAATAGAATAAGAGAAATTTAGGTGATGTTTTATCACCTTCAAAAATAACTACTTTTATTTTATAGTGCAATATTTTCCATGTCATGACTTAACACTGGTTTTGCAAGACATTTTTAGAGCACTTTCCCGCCTCCCGCTAGAAGGAGGTAAGAGAACGGCTGCCTCTCCTGCCCCAGTGGTGAATATTATCCGGGAGGGGGGAAGAAATAAGGGTTTTCCAAAAACAGGGAAGATGTAAGCTCTCGAAGGGGAAAAAATAATTGCCCTTTTTACAGCTTCGTATTTCTTCCCCGGTCTTTCCTTATTTCTTTCCCACCTTACATTAGAAACCGTTATTTCAGAGCCCCAAACTATATTTTGCTAGGGTCTCCCAATTTTCTAATCTGACCCTTTTAGCCCTTTTCTGCAAATTAGTTGCAAACTTTTCCCTACCTATCGCTTTACATCCTTAATAGAGAAAGCAATGTCCTGTGTATGCCACTGCAGCAAATATAGGTCATCATGCGACAGAAAGTGTTACTTCTCAGGAAGGTTGTCAAGACAAATAGGGTAGTGTTATAGCATACGTAATGCATGTGGGTTTTTCTTAGAAAGGGAGGTTATTTATTGATCAAGTCTCCTTTTCAAGAATGCTTGAAAGTTTGGGGACAAGGAATGAAAATGGGAAAGGTGTACATAGAGAGAAGGTTCTCATTTAATGGAGGGAAATAAGTCTGATTATCTAAGCATGATACACAACTGCTCGATCCACCGCCTGCAGATTAACATATGCCTGCTAGCCAAGTCAGGGATGAAATACGAGTTTCCTGGGGAAGGGTAGGGAAAGATATAAGACTTTTAAGCCAGAATATTCACCATTGCCCTGCTCATCCTGACAGGGTAGGCGTATCTGGGCGTTGTTGTCATTCGCACATTCCCTTATAAGGTTCGTATTGTATACAGTTTGCTAGATTGGGCTACAAATGAACAATTGGGTAATTTGGTAAGAAAAAAGCTAAGTGACGATTTACTGTTCTCACCTTTATCCGTATTGTGTAGGGCTGTATAGAGTCTATGGCCGTTTGTATACGCATACTTTGACGACCAGGCAGAAACGTTTTGCCTTATACTTAACAAAAGAAAGTGCAGCTATGGGCTATTTTTCGCGAGGAGGCAATGACCAATCTGACCATACTGGTTGTGTGAGCAAATTTTGACTAGTTTAAATTGAGTCTGTACGTGCCCTTGTTGTTAAAGAACGTAATAAGAGATTTGAAAAATGCGTCAGCTTCGTATCAGATTTTCCTCGCGTTTCTACTTGGCTTAACATGGAAACTATGTCTATGACTTCTTCTGTCAAAGACCTGATCAGAGGCGAATCAAGCATGACACCGAAGATTGACAATGAAGGTATTTTCCCAAGAAAGTCCTTTATTTAAATGGAGGACAGCGGTTGTATCAGTAGTCTCGGTTCATTGATATGGTCAAATGATATGAAGTCGCTCAACAAAGAATTTTGAATATGTTAACACAGCAAAATTCGATGTTCAGTACGTGAGAAACAGAGAATTTCTATTGTCTACAGACCATACCAAGGTTGTGTTTCGCACCGATGGCTTTTGATGCAAATCGACTGAACACAACATCAGAAGTTTTAGTTTTTGTTTCACTGGACACCCGCAAGCCGCAATCTTTTGCCTTTGTTTTTAGACACTGTCTTCGCTTTGAAGGATTTCCAAGAATAGAAATATATTGCTAGCAGTATTAGGTTGTCTCTCTTTCTGGAAAATTTAAATTATCTCCTGGCTATTGCCAACTAAAAACCCCTTCCATGAGTCTTCCATGTTATGCTCGAAGGTGTTCTAATGATGGAGCTGTATTGATTTTGTTCCGCCGGGAACTATTCCGTTGTGAATTGCTCTCGTTCCCGGTCATTGGTAATCTTTTCGATAAGTTAGTAAGGGAGTGGGGGAGGAGACTAGATTCTGCGTCAATATAGGATTAGTTCCTTGCCCCTTTCCTAGCAAAGTTTTAAAAATTTGAGTTTGCCATTTTGCGTACACAAGTAATTTTCCAGATCTGCATGGTTATGAGCCTGGGTGCAGTCTAAATTTGAAAAATATTCGAGTCTGTGCAAGTCCCCAGGATTTTGCTCCGTGCTCAGTGTCCTCATTTCTACGTTTTTATGTTACGATACATTGTTTAGGCACTTAAACATTTAAACATTTTTAGAACCTGGACCGGACGACGATAGCTTGTTGCGAAGAGAGATTACTCTTCAGGAATGACATGCAATGGGGCAAATGCTTATTTGACAAGTGCTCATTTGACAAGAGCGAGATTAAGCTTTGAACAACTTGCATAGGATGTACGAATTACCAATGTAGAGGGATTGCCTTGTTTATTGCTACAATATTATCGTCGATGTTAAATCTTCAAAATATCAGTCGACTCTATTCTTGATGAGGCAGTGAAGAACAATCACATTTATGGAATCCCAATGGACCTGTTTTTTATTTTGTAATTTGGTGCAAATTTGAAAAGGATAAGCGTTTTAAAATGTTTCTACACAACAAAAATGTGTGGTATTTTATTATGATGCGACTTAAGTAGGGTCATCTGCACACAAGCTGCATGAAATGTAGGCTAAAAGTTGCCCGAGCCATAGCATTTCCAAGGTTCATTACGTGTTTTGCAATCAGTAGCTCGAATCTTAATGCTTGCCACGCAAGTTGTTTATCTTGAATAATGCTTTATTATAAATTTTCTTTAGGATAAGCTCGTATAACTATCGTCTCTGTTTCTCCCGCGCCATTGTTTTCATCTTAAGAATCTTTTTCAAGTTCATAATGGCCCAAATATCTTATTCAGTGCACTTCTTATTGTTCTCCTTTGTCTCCTTCTTTTAGGCTAGGAACCAAGTCCTGTTCAAACAGGCTTGATTTCTTTCTCGTGTGTTCTCTATGTTGTAGGGTGTTCTTAAGCCATATGAGTCCAAAAGGAATCTGTTTTCCACTCAAATTTTCAGTCGACTTGAAAAGAATGTCCCTATCTCCTGTGTAGCATATGACATAAAATTTTTTCTCAGAGTTCGAATGCCTTCACAGTTTCCTTGTATGCCTGGATTTTGTTCTTTGTATGCTCCCAATACGCCTGTCATTATATCAGAAATTTCTAGTGTAAACAGCAGAAGTAGATGTAGCTGAGCTTCACGCGTGAAACGAGTCTGATTGGATTTCTGATTCACTGTATGAATAAAACATATCCTATGTAAAATTGATTGTGACTTTAGGCTGACCATGTATCGTGAACAGGTTGACTTGTATGTTTTTGTTCAACTGTCTCAAGCTAGCGTTGCAGTGGGTCAGAAAGTGCTCTACAAGCCTCAGAATAGGTAACTTACAGAGTTGATCCGCTCGACAAATCTGAATACGTTTAAAACTCAGTCGATTTTGCTCTAGAAAGCGCGACAACGCTGCACGTCGTCACTCTACAGGGTATCTAAAGTCGAGCCCACTTGGAATAGATTTATGTGATTTTAAATCGAAACGCATATTTGACGGTCGTAATTGTTTTCATTCATGTTGTGGAAATGGTGTTTGGTTTTAGGATTTCTCTTTATGCTATGTCGAGCGATACTTAAGTGCAACGGAGCTAAGAAGTGTTCAGACGTCCGAGACTGGGGTTACGAAAGGGGAACCTTTTGAAGTGGCTCAAAACTTATCACCCAAATATGTGAAATCAGTTTCTAGGGGCGAGAGGGCGTTATAAGCTGTTATTGCTTCATCTTTGCAGAATGTTGGATTGTATTTAGGGGCTATTTTGAATAATGTAGGCATTTGTGATGCGTTATTTTGTTGTTAATTTATAGGTGCCGGTTCTGTTATCATACTTCCATTATTGTTTATTGGTGGGATCGATATTGATATTCATTACTTCTTGAAGTAGTTGCGAGAACTGGGTGATGATATGATGGGGGTGAGATAAGAGAACTGGTACATAATTTGAAGTGGGTGGGAGAACTAGTTGGTGACATGGAAGAGGTGTAATTGGGGAAAATGGGTACGGATTCACTACACTGTGAAGAAGGGACACTTATATCTTTATTAGTAAAAGGAGAAGTGATTTGAATGGGGCACGACAGCCAGGTGTCTTAAATTGCTATTGATAACTATGATCCGAAGAACCCTGCTTGCCAAGATGACTTTTTCATTTGTAAGAAGTTTGTAAATTAGGAAACGACGTCTTGAGGGCTCAAGTAGTGTAATTTCTGTTTCTTAGTTATGTAGCCTCCACCTACGTCTACAGTTATTTTAACCCAGGATATGAAAACTTACTTTGGTGTCTAGGGTAGCGCTTTGCAGATAAAGCGAAAATGCAGAAAAGGCTAATGGCAGCAAAATAGGACATACGAATTAAAACTTAGTGGACTTCACACCAGTGGCGGCTCGTGCCTGAAAATTCTGGGTGTTCACTTCAATTTCACGTAACAGAAAACATATACTTTTAGGGTTTTATAAATTTACAATTTTAGTAGGTGTAAGTGGACCCGTGACTGCGGGGGTGAGGGGACTGGGGCATTCCCCTCAATTGTCAGATTTGTAGGAGTATTGCCCCCACGAGGAAAAATTCGAGGGAGTATTTGAGTCAAAGTCAGTGTCCGATTGTTACTCGACTTCTGGTAATTGACTTTTTATTTACTCGGTATTCGATTACAGGTGTACTTGTCTATTAGTTCCCTCTTGCGTAATAGAAGTTATCTCAAAATACAGGAACTGTTCTTTCTCCACCCCCCACCCTCCCCTGCAATATGCTGCCAGCTACGGGCCTGGGTGTAAGGAGGATTTTCCATTGCCGCTAATGAAACGTGTTAGCATGGATGAGTGGAACTCATCGTAACAATAATACAAAACTATTTCCGAAACAATAGCATGCATCGTACGACAATGATATTTTCCCTTCAACACAAACTAACTTACTTGCTCGACATATTATAAGTGTCTTAGCGATCTGAATGGATGTTCGTGTAACTAACCCACACATGTTGATATTGAAAAAGTTGATGTCTCACGTGTCTTTTCATTCAGAAAAGTCAAGTTTGGGACAATTTGATACTGGCATCACTGATATCGTACCTTTGTTGCATGATTTGTAATGAACTGGCCTATCCGTTGCGTGGGTTACGTTGATTTACTGCCTGTACCTTAGCTGGGTGCCAAACTGATTTGGATCACCTTGGCTTTTGTCAGTCGCCTATGAGCCTTAAATCCGTGCCCATTCAAAATCTACAAGAGTTTCTACTACAAAAGGTTGTGCCAGAACACCCTGGGTACTACAAAAGGCGGAACGAAATAAATGCTGTGCCTAAAGTAGGGATTCGGAGGAGAAGAACAGGCTTATTCGATTTAACAAGTAGATTGGGATAATGCGGAAAACTGATAGGGCCAGACACAAAAAAATTGGTGAGAATTTTTGGGTTTTCCAGGCACGACCTGCACATATGGACGAGCTCTTAGGCCAATAAGCGTTGAACAATCTTTTTAGATTCCTAAATTGTCTAAATTTCAGGAGAGAGTGGACTTTGCTCCGAATTCTCAGTTTCTCATCTCTAAGTAATTTCATGGTTCCCCTATAAATTCACTATGTTTATGCCCAAAGAATGGTGCTCATTTTAAGCACAATAAATTGGCAGTCTCCTATCAAAATGCTATGTTTTAAGTTTTGAAAGTCACAGGTCATCTGACAATGAATAGCCAAACGTTGTTTAGGGAATTATTAACGTCTGGCTGTGCTGTGACATAATCACTATCAATTCAAAAATATGGCATTTTTTATAGCAATAGATGAATTAACAGTCCTACCAGTTCTCGTACGTAAGAGGCAAATATTCTAGAGAAAAGTTTACAACATCGATATAACAGTAGCTCTACTAGCAGCACCAACCCCGATCATATTTCATAATTCATCCAGTCTGGACAGGATTGATAAGGATATCCATTTTCACAGCAAGCTATACTAGTATAGCGATCTCGTTATAATCATGGTCATGGTAAAGGATTACAATTCACTTGCAAACTGGACCTAAGAAATGCATCAAGGACTCAAAGAAGAGCAAATATTACATAAAATTAGAGAAATATAAAACACTTAGTAGAAATGAAGCTTGCTATACCAATAGATCCATTATATGGAGCTGACAAATCTGACTTATGATCCATGGAAAAAATAGAGCCAGACATTACTTTGTCTGACGTGTGTACTGTATATGATTAGAAGTAAGCCATGCAAATATGAATCTACTGCTTTCACACAACATGTGTACCAGGATTAACTACTCTTCTTCTTTAATTGAATAAATCTCTTTTGATTTCCTCTGCCATTGAAAAGTTTTCCATGAAGTATTTATTTCTCCTATTATGTACTCTCGAATTTTCATTTCTTTCATCCTCTGGCTAACTTGGCCAGTGGTAAATATGTAAAAATAATAATTTCTGCGTACACAGATGATTTATTTTTTGATTTTGCAGTTTATATGCTATGCATATTTTATACAGCTCACATTGATTTATTATCATGATTTTGTGTCAAAGTGATATTCTTTTATAGACCATACTTCCCACCTACTTTTTGCATATCTTACTGAGGGTTTCCCTACTTTTTGTGTTTGTTATGATTCCCAGGGAAAGGGGCATTTACGTACAAGTAACAACATCAATTAAAGCTTACCTTGAACCAGCGATGATATTTGCTGACATCAAGTGGTTTCCCAGTATCCATGTTCAGTGCAGGCTCCTTTCCATCCAGGCCAGTGTCATACAATTCCCCGATGTTATTCTTTCCTGGTATTTGTTCCATCAACGTATCCAGGTACGTTCGTCCTTTAAATGTCCCGTCTGAATGCTGTTTTGGGTCAAGATCAGGGTCAAGGGTGAATCTAGCATCTCGGGAATATTCATGTTTAAGTATTGATCTTCGATAATTCATTCTTGCTCCGAGGTCGTCAACAATCTGATAAACAAAAATATCAATATATGATGTCAACACTATGAAGTTATAAATCAAAGCGCTATGCTGTTTACTGTTTTCACTGTTAGCTTCATCGGTGCCATTTCATTTATATACGTACTCAGACAGACAAACAAGCAGTCATGAACTACATAGTATAGAAGTATGAAGGGGATCGATCCATGTAATACATGTAATTCCAAGAGACGTTACGCAAGCAGCCTCTTCGTCACATTATTACGGATCGACAACACTTCCTTCAAGCAAAGTAATACCATGGACGCTTTCAAACCTTTGTTAATATTTCGCAGAAGCTTTTAGTTCGGAATTTGTCCAGAGAAGATAAATGAAACCATGAGTTGCGGGCGAGAGTGAGTTTACAATTGCCAATAACAATATATAGGATACACAATGTGATGGCAGAAAAAATTTAGACGAGATCAGTCATATCTAATGAGTAACAAAAGCAGCTCAAAGCTATTATGAAAACTTTTCGCATGTCATCAAATTTGGGTTTCCCTACGACTCTTGTGTGTGTAGTGGTGCACCCGGAATACGTTATTTGATCTACGACATTAACTTTGACTGGGGAATGAATATTTTTAGAACCAAGAATTGACGACTGGTGAGGATATCAATTCTCAACTTACGAAAAAAGACACTTAACGATAGTTCCTCCATTCATATCTCCATAAACTGCTTGAAATAAATTTTAGTGACAACTATTTGATACAGTTCTATTACTTTGGGGTTATTTTAGCCACGTGGAACCATCAATGAAAGAAGAAGTAGTATAGTATATAGGCCTACTGAAAATCCGATTATTACATAGACAATCTGAATTTCAAAGTCTGATCAAGGGAATCATACTTGTTTATTGCATAGTAAATGTTGCCATTTTTCGCCTTGATCACTGTGTCATCTACATATCTAAAGTGGAATTTAATGACATCAGAATCAATACAATAATTTACAATGACCTTTAAATCCAAGTAAGATTCCGTTGAGCACGCCATCTATTTGCTGATGAGGCGGTGATCTATCAACAGACTGGAAACTTAATTCCTCTTCTTCTCCTTCGAATTCGGATTAAGTAAACAAATTATACGAGTGTTATACCCTATTCACATGGAGGTGAAGACGGCCGTTCCGTCGCCACAACGGAGCAATTTCCTTTTCACATGGAGTAGAAGACGGTGTCCGTCTGTCATTAGCTCCGTCTTGTGGACGCTGCTCTGAAACGAGCGTCTTGAGACAGATTACTTCCGTCTGCCGCCATTCTCTATTAAAAGCTGCGAGAGGAGAGGACCTACAACACGACCATATTCGAAATTAACTTCTCCAACAAGGAATAATGGCTTCATCGTCAGGAAAAGTGATGTGGACCCATGAGGACAACTTAACTTTCTCTCTTTGGGAGGAATTTCTTCCTAAGTTATGGGATAATCGAAGAAACGACACGATACATGAACACATGATGGAGAAGTAGGTATTGCATGATTCAAAACTTTTTTATGTCGACTACGTTTTCAGATAAAATTGTTTAACAACTAGTTCAAGGTGATATTCATGCCACTGTTGTGTTGGTAGTGAGATAGGGAAACAGATTATAGAACTTTGTGCTTGCCCACACGTTTCCACATTTTGTACTTCTACGTTTTTGGTCATTTGCTGTATTTCCGTGACAGATAAACTCACTGCTAACAACACCTAAACTTTATCATAAGTACCTAGTACCTGTTCAAGTTATAATTGTACGAATCTTTCAATTTCCTTCGAAGGATTAGATGCTGCCTATGCCTAGACTATACAAATGACAGTAATAGTGTGGATTGTTTGCTACATTCCCTGTTGTGTGTATCGTGACACTCAACGAAGAAGAATTAATCTGTAAACATTCGTTCAAGTTGCAAGCTCTATTGTGCAGTCAATGTAAGGTGCTTTTATAACACAGTGGGAAGGGTTTTCACCAACTATATTCCTTTCACAGTATTAACAAATCGCATACTCATCCCGAAAAAGCTGTTATCGTTAGCGCTGTGGTAGGGCAATCTTTTACATAAAGATTTCCAAGTCAGTCACAGTAAATAGTAATCATTTCGTGACGAAATATGGGAGAGAAAAGTTACTATATCCAAATTTGAAGTGATGGTAACTACATATATAATAGAGAGACAACTCTTCATTAAAGAGAGTGATAGCCTTGATAATGTGGCTGAATCATGACGTTCTAGAGATTTCAGTACTGCTAATTTTTATTTCAATATGGGTCTTCAAACTATTCCTTGTGTAATACTGTGGAGTGGAGATTACATGTGTATTTTTGTTTATATTTCCACTCCTTCCTCAGGTTGAAGACGCTTGATGTTGACTGCACAGCAGTTAGCATAATTACGAACAAGATAGATAATCTGACCAGAAAACACAAGCTGGAACTTGGAAAGAAAGGTAAACAAAGTCGTGTTTATTCCTTTATTAGCAGTGACTTTGAAAATCATGTCCAGTTAAAATTTTCTCTTAAAAATACACACACATATACATTTATAATATAAAGGCAGAGGCATTTACAATAGAATATATATGTAATTAGCATCTTCTGGTAAAAAATAATGTGTCAAGGTTCAAAGGCATTATCAGTTTATTGATAATGCATCAAAGATATATATTAAAATATATAATGATAAAATTTTCAAGATCTTTTGTCATATTTTGTTACTTGTACTTTTATTACTTGTTTTGAATCGGTTGTGGTTTTACTGAATCTACATATACGTATAAGGATACAATTTCTTCATAAATATGATTATAAACGGCACTGGTGGAGATGAAACTCGGAACGTGTTCCACCAAAACCGCCCACTCAACCACTGCACTAAACTGTGTCATGATCCAATTTACAATTTGGAACATATATACCTAATTCTCAACACCACTACCAACCTAATGTTTTCCTGTATCGCTCAACGCTTCATCAGAGCCGTTTTCAGACGGAAGTACCGAGGCATAATGTGTGTGTTTACATTTACCTACGCAGAGGCAAAAGCCATGTAAACCTTTTAGCCCATGCTAGACATTTAAATTTCATTAATGTGCCTGTGGATAATATCTCCGTTCCTTTGGCTGCCTTCAGACATTCATATATACAATGAATTACTTGTCTGCATGTTGATTTCCTAGCTGAAACTAGTATTTTTAACTACAATTTGACAATTTATTTTTAATCGAGATTTTGCAGTATAGATTTAAGTTTCCCCTTATCACTTTCATACTCGTTTCAAGTCTACCATGTTCTTGTAAATACTGAATATGTAATCTATGACTTCTAGATCAACCAAAACTGTACATAGTTCAACATGACTGTATACTATTTTTTTCCTGCCATTTGATTCGTCTACAGGAGCAACAAGGGTCTTCACGGTGGCCATATTTTGAGCAGGTTCACAAAATTCTAAGGACATTAGACACCTGCAATTTGAGTCTGATATACTTGGGGGAATATGGAGCCTTGCGAGCCCAAGTGACACCCTTGAAGACGATGTGGGATGTTCTGCTCTTCAAGGAGAAGAAAACGGTGAGTGTTCAGTG
>JAAAKL020009354.1:0-15161 GCA_010016065.2 Carybdea cf. marsupialis auct. non (Linnaeus, 1758)
TGCAGCTATGGTGGGAGGGGTATTTTTATTATCTTTTTAGAGATAGGCCCATTTTTTTTTAGCCAATTCTTTGAGTCAATTCTGCTTGGGTCAAGGAATGCAAGGTGTTTCAACAATGTTGGTGTCAGCAGTGTTTTATGTATCCTTGCCTTTTTCACTCTTGACATGGATTCAAGAAATGCCGTTTTGTTGGCGCCATATGGTAGCCTTTTCTAGTTCTATCAGGATAAATCTCTTAAGACTGTAGGTATGAGTGGGCCTATTAGCTTTGGAAAATGTCACTACCTTATCTTTCCAATTTCCAAGTACCCTGATAAGACTGACAAGAAAAGGGCACGTCAGTAATGTCTGAGCAAAAATGTGACTCTTTTTTCAAGATGGGGCGAAGTAAACCTCTGGTGAAGGGTTTCCAATAATGACGTCTTTTTGTGTCAATTTGATGCCATTTTTGAGGAAGGCCAGGTTCTTTTTTTGGGATTCTCAAAAATATCTCTTCAAAATGCAAAGCGAAACGGAACAGCATATTCTCGCCTAGCCACTTGCTTGCGCTCTCTTGACTTTACATTGCACATTGGCACTTTCAATTCGTTATGAGATCGTGAGGATGGAATCCTTTCATTTCTTTATATAATAGAATTACTATATGTTATATGTTATAAGGTATAAGGACTTCTGAGAGAAAATAACAATTCGCTAATAGTTTGAGTTTTTTTGCATAAATAGCAAAACATTAATAATAAAAAGTTCAGTTTTCTCAAAGGCTGTTTAATCCAGTTTCGGTTTCTTTTTTACTACTTTATGCACGCAACAATGTTTTAATGCCACCGCAGTTACTATAATTGTTTACAAACCTTCTAACACAGAAACCTTCCCTTTCGTTGTAACCAGTTAAAATACACAAACATGTATTTTATAAAGGCTATCATTAATATTTTGAGGCCATTTCAGGTTTAAGCTATTTTGTATCCGTTACTTTGGCTTAACATCAACTTCCGTAGGTTGAATTTTCCCCACCACCTCGTAGTATTGGACTTGTTCCAACTACATAAGGTAATAAAACAATCAGTCTATAATGTATAAATATTGAATATTTACCTTTCCCTCCTCTCTGGGTAAAACGACATTCAGATATCTGTCACGACACTGAAACGAATCAATTAAGTTTCATTACAACATAGCATTCAAGCGACATTCAGATATCTGTCACGACACTGAAACGAATCAATTAATTTTCATTACAACATAGCATTCAAGCAGCAAAGCATCGCTATCAATTTACAATTGCATTTGAATATCACCATAATGCTTCACGGTCTCATCTACAAAATTAACCTCATCGTAGCCATCGTAGCCATTTTTCCGCGACTACATAAAATTTCAGCATCATCTTCATTTTTGATACAAAAAGTCGAGTCCGAATAACTTTGACCTGTTGGTTTGTACTACAGCTATTCCTCTAGAAGGTATTACAGTCCCTTTTATCGTTTAAAACTGAAATCTTTATTCGCCTTCCTACCTGAAACTTCTTCTGATTGTCACCGACATCGCCATACTTGCTAAGGTCTCTTTATCTTCGTGTAATCAAGTTTGGGTCCGGTCAACGCAAGGGTAATCAAGGTTCGCCTGTTCATTTGCACATTCTTTACGAGCGTAATGTCACACCTGGTATCCTTAGGATATAGTATGTGCGACCGTATTACCTGACAAATTATTCTCTATTAAACTAAACAATAAATTTAAAACTGATGTAGATTATTTAGCACAGTATTGCCATGTATCGTACTGTTTTCATCAAGTGTAACCTTTCACCAAGTATCCACTCCAAATCTGCTGACCCACCATCTCGTACGCTGACCAAAATTCAGATACCTTATTTTTATCCCTTACCTCAACAGTTTCAACAGTTACACAACGCAAATTAAGTTGCATACACCCGTGTTCAATTAGTAACCAAACTCACATTGTATGAGAAAAGCGCTTTGCTAACCTCTTGACCACCTTGTCGTAGTACCGTGTAAAACTCATAGTGCAGTTTCGCATGTAATAACACAACTTTTACACGTTAAGCTAATAACGTAAATCATTACAACTTAACATTACCTCCCATTAACATTACCTCCCAGTCTTTCAGTAATACTCACCTGTCGGGCTGATCGTCGTATCCGGCTGACATTGTTGACGATTTCACTAATCATGTCCCAGTTCGGGAGTTTGTTGTGTAGACTATCCGACGCAAGATCAGACGGGAGCTCAGAGAGGCAGTTGACAGCCTGAGAGGGAAATAAAACTAGACGTGTTACACTTAAAGGTACATCGTCGATACTTAGCAGAAATCCAGGGGATGGAGGGGGGTGCAGCTTCTTCTTCATGGATCATGCATAAGTTTCACAATCATCAAATTAACCAAAAACGCTAGTAAAACTGAGCTACGTCCAAATTTACAATTTTACATCCTTCCGGCATCTAATCTTTCACATCGTCGTGTTTCAATAATAGAGCAGTACCTAACTGGCAACCATCATATTTAAGTTTTAGAAAGAATCTTTCCACCCCGTCCTTAATAGTACCATTCTTTGATTACTCTCGATCATAGTCTCAACATATCTTCTCTGCATAATGATCCCGCCAACGATACAACTGATTTGCCTGGCTGAATTGCAAAAATTAAAAACGTGAAGAAAATACACCTTGACACGACAACAATATATTCCATAATTTTTGCTAAGTCTAAATACTCTTAAGAATATGTTCTTTAAGTCCGATTATGTCTCAAGAGGACTCGATATGGTTTTAATCAGCATCAATCTTCGGGGAGTAAGCGAATTGGTAGTACTATCGATGGTTAATAGAGTGGTCTACATCAAGTAACTACAATACCTCATTTAGCAACCGATAAGCAAAACTCATTATTATTGATAATAAGCGCGAACGTGTGTGTGTGTAAGCAGAATAGGTGGCCACACAGCTTTGCTTATTATTATGAAACTTTATACGGACACTCTCCTGGGCCAGGGGTAGGTTATTATTGGGTTTGCAGCCTTAGAGGCCGCCGGAAGCCAAAGGTGAGTAAAAAGTGCATTTCCCGACTTCCCGGGTGTGTCTTATGAGCGTATTCAAAGAGTAATATGTACGTTGCAATGTACATATATCGATTGTGTGCAAACTGCATTAAAAACGTCTTATGAGCGTATTTCAAGATGATGTCCTTTGACAAGAACTCAAGCATAACTATCCCTATCTCATTGAAGACTTTCCATTTCATTGACAGTCTGCGAGAGAAAGGGTAGAGCAATGTATATACTGTACTGTAATGATATTGTATTTTGTCACCGTAGCATTCCTACACATACAGACAATAATATTTACAGGCGTAAGTTTCTCGGGAGCGCCGGAACATTCAACTAGTTATTAATAAGTTCGTACAGGTTAACAAATGCTTGTCAAGGCTGCTCTATCTTCCTCTTATTTTATCTTATATTTCAGGTGATGAATGCCTTGATATTCTTATGCAAAGGAAACTAATTAAAGTGTTTGCAATAACAAACGCTACGACGGTGTTTTTAATATTACGAGAAAAGATTACGCGGCATTTGACGAATTATGTTAAGTTAAAGTGCAACAATCCAACTATAATGGAACAGCATTGATTTGCCGACTTTCTTTCTCCTTTTTTAAAAATCCTTCACTCAATACAAGGCAGGGTTGCCACTTAAAGGTATTGAGTTACTTTAAAAGAAGTAGAAATAGAAAATAAACAGAGAAATAGATGTAATTAAAGACCAAAGGCCGCCCATCAATACTTCTTATCTACATACTATGTAAATATTCTTACCTGATACAGAGCCCAGTCTTCACTTACAAGCCATTCCGGTCCATGCTGAAAGATAGAGCAGGTATAAAATAAAGTTAACCAAAATAACCTATTCTTTGGAACAGCTTAAGAAGAATTTAATTATAGCATGCGATTTTCTGTCCGAAAAAAATAATAGCTCCGGCCATGGTTAAAAGCGGACATCATCTTCATTGCAAAAACCTGCTACTAAACAATTTAAGTAGCAACTAACAACAAATGATTGTCAAATGGCTGATTTATATCAGATCGCATTGGTGACAGTTTCTGTGGCTTGCACACCCTTCTTTGCTGCGATCAATAACTTTTTACGATCACATAGAATTCGGCAAATGGCTCGTCCAGGTCTATACAAACAATTCTACCGCTAAAGCTTTCAAAGAAGTAAACAGAGATTCATTTGATTGAATAGATTTCAAAGTTTTACGCTCACGGTAAAACCTAACGATATAAAAAATAACATGATCGGCAATTTTGCCGTCGCTATAGTCCATGTTGGTCGGCTTTGCGATGGAAACGTCGAATGTTGAACCGACTTCCGAGGACTAAAGATCATCTTCCAAATAGACAGACAAAATATTTCAACAGTGACCTACATGTTACAGTGTCACAGATATTACCTCATAAAAAATTCTTACTCCGTTACATAATGAATCATCTTACCTGCGAAAAATCTGGCTTGGGAGTGGTAGTTGACTGAGTTGCTGGGGTAGTCATTGCCTTTTGCTTCAATTTCGATTTCTTTAGTTTGGCTTTGTTGAGAAGTTCCAATGCCTTCTTGTCAAATAGAGACTTAGGCTTCATTACCCGACCCCTGTAAAGCAGCAAATATAATGTGAAAATAACAACAGGAACGACACAACGGATACAACGGGTGCAAGATGTCAAGAACAGTTACATAATACACATCTAATACGAGAAATAAGGTAACCCATAAATTAACGGGCTTCTGTACTAATCAATACTGTAGGCACAGCTATTAGTATATTACATGAGTATAAGCAATGCCAAGAAACCTATTTGTACCTTTTCTTTTTGAAAATTCCCAAGTAGTGAGGTTTCTCCTTTCCAGATTTCGTGCTGTACATATCGATACCGTTCTTCCTACGAGGCAGATAAAGGGAATTGATCAGTCGTGAAACTATAGTAGGGAGAAAAGCCATGTCGGATTCAACAAGAGGGGGAGAATGTTGAACAGATTAATATTAAATATTCAAAAAAGGTGGGCTTACAAGATGGAATGGCTAAAGCTCTTAAATGATCCGCAATGCGTCTATGACGAGTAGTCTGATCGACATGCGTTGCATCGTTGCATTACGGCAACGACACTGGAATCTGTATGCCACGCCAGAACAGAGTAGGTTGAGAATTCTGTCCCTCACGCAGAAGAAGTTCGAAAAGCGACGACAATGAGTAAGCAGAAAACGAACGGTAATGTGTGGGGAAGCAGAGGAAAAAAGTTCTCTAAGACGTTTTCTCGTGGATAGATGTATGCCTTTGAAATGTAAAACACAACTTATACCACGTTTTGGAAAACAAGTAATCATCTCGCAAAGGGTACATAACTTGTTTAAAATAGCACTGAAACACGAATCAACACACCTAGAAGGATAACCATTACAAATCAATGAAGTACGAAACTTAATGAATTCAACATTGAACAGATAGTACGAGGTGCAAATATTAAAGTGGCTACTGACTTCTCACCTAGTTTGATAGTTTTATCCCCATCAGTTATCAGGACGGTCTCATCTTTACATCAGGCAAACGCTACTTTAATACTTCCAAATACAAAAGTGCATAGTCGTTACGACAAGGGATGTCAAGGGGCTGCCCCTCAATAATTTTGACTTTCTTTGTTTTCAGTTTTTCTCTGAAGATGTGTGCACTAAAGCTTATAAGGCGTCAGTTGCTCCCACTCCTCCGTCCCCATGTATTGCTGATTCCATGGAGAGAGTTTTAAGCAAAGCAAACGTGAGGGAAAAAGACCTGTTGCACGACCGACAGATTGATTAAGTGTATTTCAAATGGAAAGAATGGAATTTCACGTTAACAAGAGCATTTCATAGCATCTTCCGAATAAAAACCATTTATATTCTTAATGAATTGCGTTCGGCACATCAACTTTTTTAAATGTCTCTATCGAAGTAAAAGTCCATGTAGTGAAGTGCTGAAGGTTCGTTGAACTAAATAACAAACTTTGAACCCCTCAAAATAATCCAGGAGAAACAAAATCTTGGCTAGCTCACTGTATAAGAATGGAGAATGGTTGTCTGCAGAAAATAACTCTGTTTATGCACAGAAAACGAGTGACGATCGACGAATGGAAACGGCTGGAAAGAATCACAGATTTGGACCTGCAACATCTAAGAAGAATGGTCATGGACAAACTGAATTTGAACCGATGTATAAATGAAAGATATTTATCGAGCTCTCGGAGCTGATTGCTACCTTGGAGCAAGAACAAGTAAGTAAGTAACGATTGGGCCAATTGTAGCACCAAACGCAGGACATAAGTGATTCAGACATGGCAAATTCGTTATCGTAACGAATGGTAATTTCACAAACAAACAAGTCCACATCAACGTAAACGTGAAAGTCACTTACTTCAGGAAATGAGTGGGCGGCAGGTGATGCTCTGGAATAGTGTTCACTTCATAAAGAAAGCCTAGTGCCGGGTCTGCATAAACTTCGTCATCGCTAGCCTGGGGTGGGGTGGGTGGTGTCCAGACCTAAGGAAACAAGGTAAGACGTGAATCATCGTATTATGTCACCCTGATCTAATGCCACAAATTTCAGGATACGATGATAAAAGTAAAATAAAACTCAGAGCAAAACTAAGTTCTGTTTATTAGTAACACGAAAGAGAAGCAAATTGAGTCAAAAAATCACTTCTGTGGAATATTGGAATACGTTCCTCCATTTTCAAATTAACAACTACATTGTAAAGTGTGCTGTAACTTCCTTCCTCTCCGTTTAACAGCTGACAACAGCACTGCACTTAAATAACGGTAAATTAGTATCCTAGAAAGATCAGTTCTCTGTTATTATACTGATACACATTTTCAAAGACAAAAAGTCTTGTCCCGTTCACCTTTAAGCACCTCGAATAAACGCTAACTCAACGCAACAAACAGTCTTGTCCCGTTCACCTTTAAGCACCTCGAATGAATGCTAACTCAACGCAACAAATAGTCGTGTCCCGTTCACTTTTAAGCACCTCGAATGAACGTTAACTGAACGCACTAAACAGTTTTTAAACTGTCTAAATTAAAGCACTGTAACCATATCATGGTCTATTTAAAACAACCATTCGCGGAGCATTTGCAAAACCCAACGATCGGCAAGTACTACATTGCAATTTTAGAAATAGAGGAATAAAACCTACAACCCAAAAGTTACGATTCTTTTCTGAAGGGTACACCAAAAAAGCACAACATTTAAAACGTTAAAAGAAACCTACTACACACTAGTTAGAAAAATATAAAAATGTGAACCAGTCTCTCATAGAAGCCAATTGCATCTTGGATGTTTTCTAGGGATTTTCTAGATTCTCCTGGGTTGACCTACACTTACGCCGCTGCATCCAGGTAAACATAGCACGGCGAAGCGTTTCTATTTCTCTATTTTCTCTTTAAAAATAATAAAAAGCGTCTTGCAACTGAATCAACTACTCAGACTTAATCTCACAACTTTCATGATTCCAGTTTTATCAAATAAAGAACACAAAAACCTATAGGGGTATCTGTCTTTTCCACATGTAATGCCTCCTCAATAGACTTTTCAGGTAGTATAATAGACATTCCCATATTCTGAATTATAATCTATATTTTATCTGGTCTTACGACAGTGCACGACGTAATCCATTATCTTAAAACTGAAGACTTACAGGCATTTCAGCACCAGTATATTCATCCACATAAGGCTGTATAGGAAGAAGAAAAATGTACGCTTATAATTAGGTAAACTAGGTCATAATAAATAGTTATTACTGAAATGAAACATGAAAAAACACTTTAGATTGTTGTGATGGAAATTCATTTTTCGTAACACGTTCTTCTTCTCCCTTACGATTTATAGTGTCAAGTGGCTAACGACAGAGCTAAGAAAAAACAAATTTGTTACTTAACACAATTTTTATGCGATAACAGTCCCAAAGCTGTCAAAAGATCAAAGATTTTGGCGTCAAAAAGTTATCATTATCTTGTTCCTCTTTCACAACAGAAAGGACTGTTGATCTTGAAAGCAAGGAGTGACTAAAAATTGGAATGATTTCATTTCCTATGCAAGGTTGACAGGTAAACCCAAAACAATGGTCTAATGATCAGAATGTCCATCTAATAACATGTCTCAGGCCCTCAACATTCTCAAAGAATCGGGTAAATATCATTCCCCTTGATCAAAATTGGACACTGAATAGGATTGGATAGTGTAACATATGAAACATGCACAGCTTGGAAGGAAAACATCTTCGGTCATGACTTTACGCTTGTAGTGCTCCATCTTCGTTGGCCTATGTTGTTGGTATATAGCCATGATTTCCATTACTGACTTATGACATATACCAACATTATCCTAGCTGATTACTTTACTGGACGACCCCGACCTCCTTGATGGTATAGAGAGTGTATGCTATTCCTTCACGAAAGTAACCAAATAACGGGTGGGTCCTTCCTAAATCCAAAGATTTAAAAGCTTAAAATAACAGAGGAGGTTTAAGAATGAACAATTAATTGCCGATTATGACCCTACCCCATCTCTCTGCTGATATTAAAATCGACGTCCACTTAGAAAATGCAGATGTTGAAGAAAATATCGTTTAAAATGATATAATCAGTTGTCCACATCTTGAGTTTTTCTTTTTACTCCCATGGCAGCCCAAAAGTATAAAAAATTAATAGTTACTGCAAGGATTGACGTAGTCAAATCGTGAATTACATCAACATTTTTCACTCGAATCAATTATATAAATTTATCATGTAGAACTCAATTTTGCAAGAAAATGACTTGCCATGGACCTTTCGATCAACGTGCTTTTTTATTCTCTTTGGATGTAACTTACTATATTAACATTCTCATCAATAAGCGTTATTTCACACAGTTGATGAAACCCCTCCCCAGCGATTGGCCACCTTCTTCCATCTTCGACTATCCTCTGCTGTCATCCCTCCGTCTGATTCTTGGTCGCCCTTTTGGATTTTTGGATTAACAAACAGTCCATTCTGACGACCTGATGGTCCATCTATTACCACCTTATCCGATTACGTGTCCTGCCTATCTGTGTTTTGAGGTTTCTATTTTATCATTGGCATTGGTTTAAATTGTAAAGAAGACTTGCGCACGTCCTTTTTTACGGAGTCCCTTCATTAGACTACCAGCAAACACAAAAAGTGTTGAATTTTTGACTTTTTGAATACGATCAGTTGTTAAATAAATTTCAGGATGCAGTCACTTTGACATACACAAGGGCTAGTGAATGAATCGAGTTGAGGCCAAAACAAAAAGAAATTTGAAGTCTTTTCTGGGATCAGGTGAGACTCCGGTCATGTTCAATGTCAGGTATTCTTTGAAATACAGATCAATAATAACTCCATGTAACATGAATTTCACTGATGACAAAGATGATGAGAACGACGAAGATGACAAAAATGACAAAGAGAAAGATGATAAGAACCATAATGATGACAACAAAGATGATGATGACAAAGATGATGATAACGACAAAGATGACGAAAATGACAAAGATAAAGATGATAAGAACCATAATGATGACGACAAAGATGATGATGACAAAGATGATGATAATGACGAAGATGACGAAACTTAGAAAGATAATGATGATAAGAACCATAATGATGACGACAAAGATGATGATGACAAAGATGATGATAATGACGAAGACGACGAAAATGAGAAAGATAATGATGATAAGAACCATAATGATGATGACAAAGATGATGATAACAAAGATGATGATAACGACGAAGACGACGAAAATGACAAAGATAATGATGATAAGAACCATAATGATGATGACAAAGATGATGACAAAGATGATGACAAAGATGATGATAACGACCAAGACGACGAAAATGACAAAGATAATGATGATAAGAACCATAATGATGACAAAGATGATGATAACGACGAAGACGACGAAAATGACAAAGATAATGATGATAATGACAAAGATGATGATAATGAGAGTTATAATAATGAGAACCATCATGATAATGATGAAGCATACGCCTTCTTTCCTTGAAAATTACAAATATTAAAAATATCGATATAAAACGGAATTTCGGAACTTAACATATAACACTGTTGGTTCAATGAATCAAATCACTTCTCGCTTTATTTTCCCATTGAAAATTGAGGAAATAACCATCCTTTTCTTAGAACTGCGAAAAACCGTAATAAGAAAGGTCCAGAATATCCAAACCTTTAGTATACATTTTTCATGAACTCTGTGACTAGGAAATAAACTAGTAATCTTACTGTTCCTGAACTTTCACATAATTTTGCGAATGCATATATTACGTCATGGTCGTAAGTACTACCGGCATCTGTTTTTCTTTCGCTACTTATCAGTAAAAGCAAAAGCTTCGAGGCTGAAACTTATTTTGGCACAGAAAGTCTCAACCAGCGGCTTATTTGCCAAGTTATGATTGTCCACCTTATTGTTTCATACTCTTTTTCAGGCTAGGCCTTTTTGAGCCTCTAGCAAAATAATTATGTTGCAAAACCCTTGTCAAAAGATCGCATCCTATCAGGACAAGTTGCTTTAAGTATATTACGAAATTGTCACCAAACAAATGCTTCAAGTCCAAAAATTTACAGTAACCTTTTGCAGCAATTTTTGAAAAGACGTCATGATGACGTTATCAAAATTTGATCACGTGATTAAATTTTAACGGTAATTATGAACCTAAATATAACAATAGCTAAGTCTCTCGCGTTTAACAACAGCTCAGCATGTTTTATTGGGTTTCGGTTCCGCGAGAAAAAAGGGCCCAAAATCCTAAAGATTTGAGAGAAAGAGTCGCAATTCCACATTTAACTCCAGTGTCAATTTAAAAACTGAAATACTTCTCTGTGGCAGATACTACCTGTTCCTGGGTTACAAGCAGCAATTTCTGAGTCCAATATACAAAATGTGGTTTGATAGTAGGTAATCTTAAAGCCTCGCCTCTCCCTACACTATCTAGCGAAACATACCCTATGAATGATCAAAACATATAAATCATTTCGGTTCAAAAGAAAACTGGCAATTTGATTAAAATGATATTCTTCCGGTAATTCTCTTTTCAAACAATAGTTCTAACGCTTGCTAATTCCCCCTCGACTGTCCTTTACGTAAAAAAAAGTCGTGATGTTTTCCTTTACTGAGGATGTGGGCTGTGATGACACTCGCTTTCGGACTGATGACATAAGCAACGTTATTGGCTATTAGCCGAGCACTTATATCAATAATTATACCATAATTCTACGAATGACCTAAATTTATAACGCCCTATATGTCTGATATACTTTCCTAACTTTCACTTTCCTTGAAAATTCAGATGAGATTCATATTACGACACGAGTATTCGCCTTTCACCAAATATTTTGTGCAAGCTTCAAATTATCATTAAAGTGGTCAGAAAGGGACCGAGAAAAAAAACCCAATTCGCAGACTTTCTGGCTGCCTAACTACGTAGTGACGTCATACAGGTGTGCTACTCAAGTCGAGTCTAGCAGGCTCTACCAGAGGTTTGTAATTTCCGACTCCTTAAATGATTTTTGTAATTTTTATCATATTATCAGCTGCACAAGAATAGGTAGGTAGAATAATGGTACATTAGAACTTGCTTCTTTGCAACTGTCTGTCGTTTACCTAGTCATTTTAGTAAGTAAACCAACAGATTCTTTGCTGTACAATTTGCCTGCAAGACTCAACGGGATCAAAAATTGAAGTGACGTCATCATAAAATCCATGAGGCGTAACGTTGACATCACATTGATGCCATTATGGTAACGATTTAGCCCTTCCCAGGAACAGGAACAAATGGCTTTCTTTCTCCATTCCTTTCCCCGCGACAGCTTTCACGGGCGACTATCGCCCTAATCATGAAAACTGTTACTACAGCATAGGAGGAAATGTCTCATAGAATAACATTGCATTTATGTGTCAATGCGGAGGAAAAGTGTGATGTCACGATTTTGAAAATATTTGAATTATGGGAAAGAACCCGAATTTTCAGGTTTCCCTGTTAGTAAGAACGTCAATGGCCAAAATTGAGAGTGTTGACCTTTCCCAATACCGAGATATCAGCTTCCAAAGTTTTAAATCTCTCTAAAAACCTCATCATTTGATGCTGATCCTAACTTGAGGATCCAAGGAATTTTAACACAGTTTTGACCATCGGCTTTTGAGATTCAAACGCCTCTACTTGAAACACTATATACACCGCAGGTCTGCTATTTTGGGAAACAGCCTATTCCACGTTTGCCTTCAGATATCTGGATTCACATCTTAACCATTTCCAAAATTTTCTATTTGTGACGTCATCACCTTTCTTCCGCATTAAACATATCCCACTTTGGTTTCAATTCTTTCCATTGACAATTTGGTGAATTTCACACGAAACGTATCCTCCAAGGCAACTGAAACGAGAAACTGTTGGAATCAAGTCCTGTTCCGGTAAAACGTTGAATGTACTCCATCACTGGCCATCGTTGAAGGTGGATCAAAGTATCCCGAGTTTTAAGGATTTTCGTTGTCTGCACCTGATGATTGACAATGTCATTCGCCGTTGTCCGTGACTGCAGTATGTAGCCCTGAATACAGCAACTATCAGGGAATCCTCCGGAGAACAGTATCGACATTCTCATGTCAATTTTTGATAAATAATAGCTCAATCTACATTATCAAACCTAGGTAATTCTGACTTTACTAAAATGTGAACAGATTTTTGATCTCTTGACTAGAAACGTAAGCATGACAGCTTCAAGGCAATGTAGCAATTGCAGCAAGGTGGTACCTTCAGGTGTGCCAAACGTTTAGTTGTTGTTCATCTCTACCCTTCACACTGCATTGGTGTGAATGACAATGCAGTGGTAGCAAGGAGTTCTATACGAAGGCTTTATGCAGAGCCGGTTATACTTTCATGTAAGGTATTCACAGCGCGAGACAACTGAATACGAGTAGAGGTAGGGGTATGGAATATGGAAAATCTTATAATCTTTTCTAAAGAGAACCACCTTGCTACAACTGCCGAGCCACTCATGCAAACAGCCAAATGAGAGCAACGCGATGTATCATTGGCAAATGGGGTGCAGTGTGGAAGAGAAGAGAGATGGAAGCAACGACTACACGAGCACAAACTTTTGATGCGTTTCTTTTCTTGCAAAACTTTGTTTCATATAAATTGAAAATAGTTTCTATATAAGGAAGCGAACATTAACTATACTTTCTAATTGATTTTACACTGCATAGGTGGTCTTTACGACTGCGTCTAAAAAACCTGCAATCGAGATATATAAACCTGCCTAGAAGCAGTCTCTGTCAAGGACTGCAGCAGATTGGCCACTTTAAATCTATCAGTATATAACTACACTTGACTATTAGTCTAATCCCTTCATACACACCAGATATCTACATGTACACATAAAGCGAGGGGAGAGCAGTATTAGATTTGTAGACTAGTTATCCGATACTCGAAATCAGTACCTATTTGCTGAGTGATAAGATGGTGACAACAGGACAAAGTTCATCTCCCAGAGCATCCAACCTAAGTCAACTCAGGTATTGGTCGAATCTCCAAGAATATTGCATAATTGCTACATACATGGCGTTGAGATTGTTTAAAAGGTACTTAGACGCACCAAAATCATTTCCTTTACAAGGGAGTAAAGATGACCCCGTTAACGATAGCCTCAAGTTTCGGAGTTAGGCACCAACTTTCAACTGTGCGAATGGGATCGTATTCTTATCATAGGCTCCAAATAGTGTTTATAAGATACTATAGTGAAACGCTTAGATCTAAGCTCTAAGCAAATACATCAGTTGCCCATGTATTGATAACGTTGGTATGACGGGACCCAATAATGGTAACGGACCAACAAAACTCTTCTGTGCCTAATTGTAAATGGGGTACAATAAGAGGGTTGGATGAATACTTCTTTAAAAAGCTTTGAAAGTGATGGGTTCTAATACGAGGATACGATTATGAAAAGGGGCGCAAACATACATCTTTTTAAAACTAAGCCCAAACTCAAAACTTTGCCCGAGTATGTTTGACTTGCGGGAAGGGGAAGTGGTAGTTAAATGTGGGGGTCGCACAAAAGTGCTATCGGAGGCAAAAAATTTTAAAGAAAGAAAAAAGCAGTTTGAAACCCTTCCCTACAATTACGCATAGAAGAGTATAATATAGGGCCCGATATTTAATTCCTCTTATCAAGTAAGCCCCTTCCCAACATATACATTTTCTCTCATTATCTAAATTTCTAGATGCCTGACCTCGCTACCTTTTCTTCTTTAGCTGCTCAAACTGTGGAGCATGTGTTGGGCTCTCGCCAGCTGAGTTACAACGGGTGACTGAGCTGCTACGACTGGAACAGCGCGAACTATTTCTGCTAGACTGACGCGACTGCCTGTCATACGAGTCTGATAGTGTAGGACTGGGCTCGAGCCTTTTGCGGGCTGTGGGCCCTTGCTGGCTTCCAGAATCATCTACAAGTAGTTCATTAGAACTGCCCGACTTTGTCGAGCTAGGTTCAGTTTTTAAACTGCTATACTTTTGATCGCATTTGCTCTTTAACTTCTTTCTAATTTTTCTATTTAATACTTTATTTGAAGATTTCTTAGTAACCTGATCGTAGTTTTCGTCTTTAATATAAGTGAAAAACATTTCATCTTCTTCCTCTGCATTCTTCCGCTCCTCCGCCTCCTTCAATGCTTGCAAATGTTCTAGTTCCCAATCCTTTTTCGCCATTTCTACTTGTTTCTGTGAAATTGAAACAAACGTTTTGTAAACAGGGCGATAAAGGTTAACGCTACTAGATACAAGAGAACATGAGGGGTACAAGAAGGCAAACGTGGCTTAAATAGACATCGCTTTACAACAGGACCAAAGGGTATTTTTAATGGGGTATAAACAATGGCCTACAAATGCGGAATAATTGGAGTTACACTTCTGCCAAAATTTGGTGAAAATAGGGGGAAAAAGCAAGACACGTGCCACAAGACCGAGGTGTACGTAGCTATTACCCTCGAAAACGAAAACTTTTGAAATAGGAAAAGAGCCTTTAATCACATTCTTTACCATTT